>JAJOZX010013120.1:0-98175 GCA_023014485.1 Bathynomus jamesi
CGGAAGAGGATACGTGTCTGGTAGAGTAACTCAATTTATCGTTTGCGAAAAGTTGATCACCAAGCATTTTCTTTTAGACTCGCTGGATGTCACGACTACCTGAGCCTGCCATGGTAAGTGTGATGGTTCGATAACTCCTCCTCTCAACATATGTGATTTCCTGCTCGATGAACTTTTTATCAGCTGAATTGTATTGCCGGCTTTTGGTAGCGATAGAGCGGCAATCTGCAGTTAGGTTTTTTAAAAGTTTAGGAGTTAATGTTTTTACTTTTGTTAGATTGCAAGTTTCGGTTATTTGAAGTGGGGGTCTACAACCTCTGAGGCTTAAATTCAACTGTTCATGAAGATTGAGGAATGGCATGCCTAATATAATGTCGGTGCAGAGTTTAGGGATGATTGATAGTTCTACACGATCATAGGTTTCTCTGTAGCAGATATCACCGTCAACACGGCGGCGGCTTCTTTTGCAACCTCAATCAAAGAATACCATCATTATGGTCGCAGTCTTCGGGAACTTCGCTGAATCTCTTCGCTTATCTGTCTTGCTGGATGAAACTCAAAACTTCCGGTGTCTAGTAGGGCTCTGAAAGGTTCACTGGAAATCTTAGCAGTTACGGTTGATGAACACAGACCAGGGATGGAATGAATCGATGCAAGAGTGACGTAAGATGATGTATGCTTCATCCCTGCAACAGTCTCAGAAGAGGATTACACACATTCAACTAATGTCCTTGTTGCATTTGTGACAGATACCCATGATCTCAGTGCCCCACTCGAGATGCTGCTGCTTTTGCAGCTGACGGTAACAGCTTGTCACAGGAGGATTCTTTGTGCTACACACAGTAGCTGATAGTTTATCTTTCATATAGTTATTGTTTTGGATCTCATACAGTAGTACTCTGCCCCTACTTTAACATCTTCAGCAGCAACTGCTGCTGTCAATTGTGCCGAATCTTCAAACACTACTTCTGACTCGGCATTCTTTTGCGCTTGTTCTAGCACTCTACACACACTCTAGAGCATGGGTCGGGGAACTTTTTTTGGGTATTACCCAAAAATCTATTTGAGTAAAATGAAATTACCCCCAGACTTCAAAGTAAACAAAAACAAGCCAATTGCTCTTAAAATTGTTACATATGGTGTCTCTCATACCGCACGCATTACCCCCAAAATTTTTAAATTTACCCCTGTTCGCCGACCACTGCTCTAGAGGGAGCCGTTAGTCAAGCCAGAGTTTGCCATATTAACATCCAAACAAGACTTATTCATACGTGGACTTTTCTGAATCTCTGACAAATGAAGACCGATTTTTGTTAGTAGACACGGCTTTGAATTGACAATCGCTGGTGGTGATTCAGAGAACGCAGAAATTCGTCAGGTTTCTGGTATCGAGTGGAGATATATCGATGAGATGACAAGTGTATATTTCATTAGTAGCTTTCACATAAGTAGTTTCCAGAAGTTCCACCGCGGTGTCGTAGTCAGTACAGTCTTGAATAATGTCGGCAACGTTGGTACTGATGTGCAGAAATAGCAGTTTGAGTTTATTTGGATTGAGTCCTTCCGGAGTAGAGGAAATAACGAAATCCTCTAATCCACAATTTCCAATGTTTGTCACTCTGATGAGAACTAGGAGAGATGTCAAACTTCTCAGGGCGTATGAGTTTTTCCATTTTTGAGTCCAATAAAGCCTCGTTAATTTGATTAATAAATTGTTGAGCCAAAAGAATGCAAACTCAAAATTACAGTACAGCATTTGACATTTATCCATATCTGTAACAAGAGAGAAAAGCATATAGTCACACATGTTACTACGTAATAAAGATGCTAACGTAACAATGAGAAGTATTACTCAATAAATTATAAATATAAAGATGATAACGTAACAATCATGACAAACAGAACATGAAAACATAGTGAATAGAACATGAACATAAAATTAAAAATTGTAAATAATTATCCATACAGGTAATGTTCCTATCTGTGAAGTTGGTTTCTAATTTCTCAGTAGCACAGTGTGATTCCTTTTCAGTGATGACATGCGTGATCCTCTAGATTGCATTTTATGCCAGGCACATTGCATACCTTAACTGAAGACAAAAAGAACCCAATTAAAACTTATGAAGACTACAGATAATTTTGGTCAAGCAACTTCACTCCTAAAACCCCAAGTTTCACATTCTGGTGAACGGTACAAACACAAACTGTGCGAGTACCACTGGCTTCAGCCAACACACAGTTTTTTGGCCATAATTCTGCAGACTTTGAGAAGCCTATCACCTTTTCAGGATTTTGTTCCTTGGAAATTGAATAGGCTTCTTTGTTTTTGTTAACATGGAAGGCAACAGTCTTTCCTGCCTTGCATGATCCTGCTGATATCAATCAGAAACAAAATTGTTTCACAATTTCAGTGGTTGCAGGAGGCAGTACTTTCCCTGGTTTTACATTTGGGCTTGACAATATTCCTTTCTTGGCCATTAATTTCTTGGCACTCTGAACCATATAATTTGAGGATTTGAATTGCTGTTTGATTTGCCTAATTACTATTCTTCCTATGAGCTGGTCAAAGATTTTTTTTTTTTTTTTTTTTTTTGCTGCGAAATTTTTCTTTCAATTGTGCTATGGTTTTACTTTCATCTGAACAGTCACTATTATTGGAGTGTGATAAAATTTTTTCTTCAGTTTTCTTGACCTTAATTTAAAGTTTTTTTGGGGGTACTTCACCTGAAACAACTTTTTATTGCTTTAAACAATATTCAGCAATCAATAGAAGAATCACAGTTTGCATTAAACAACATACCTTGGCTCGGTAGTAAAACTAACATCTACGTCTTCTTTTTACTCTGAAGTATTAGAAGTTGCATTTCCACAACTGGATTTGTTACATTCTAACTCATCAAGTTTCAGGCAAATTTGCAGTGGATTTCCTATATTTATTGCAGATTTTTGGTCCTTGAATACTAGGTACTTTTTTTTATCATCCACTCCAACACAGGTCTGAGATTTTTCTTGGAACTAGCACCGTGACTTGCACTAAAAGGATTGTTTCAAAAAAATTATGTTTTGCAGTCATTTTAAAGAACTTTACGCGTTTCAAACGTTAAACTGAAAAAATATTTAATTCTACACAGTTAAGTTGTGTTTCATTCTATGGAAAGTAATTATTTCGGTACTTCTTCTATCAGAACCAACAGTAAGCTGAAAGGCTGACTGAAGCACGCACTTACCATATCTAACAAGCCTGCCAAATTTTATTAGAATCCAAGGTGGTCATGAAAACCATGTTAATTTGACGTGGAATGACCCATATTCTAGTAACATTGTTACAAGAAAAAAATTTAGCTGGCAGAAGGAAATTGGGACAGAGGATTAAAAGGAAGAAAAGGGGATAAAAATGGACTAAAAACCGTATTTATAAAAAAAAATTTAAAAGCAAGGGTATAGGGTGATGGGTAAGGGGAATTAAAAGATAAGTTTTGCCTTTAACCCCTTAGATGTGGATTTAATTTCCAAGTCCTTCATAAAAATGCCAAACACTGCGTAAATGAACTCTCTCTTCCAGGCATGGAGAGAAGTCAAATACCACATTTTACATTAGATGCAATGTTTGACCATATTAGAACAATTTTTTTATTAAAGGGTTAAGAAGGGAGTATTCTGGTAGAGAGGATTTCCTACTTTCTTCAAAAATTATTTACATCTAGTGGTCACACATACCTGACCTTTTAGAAGCTGTTTTGTAAGGTGTGTGTTGTACTGGCTCTACAGTTAGGGGTAGATCCAGAAGCCCTTCTGCTGAGAGGGCACAGATTTTGTTCAGAGGGGACCTAGGTTTCCTTTATTTTGGCTAAAAAATGATACCTACAGTAGGTGTCACTTTATACGTGTATGTCACTATTTTCACACAATATATTCTCTTCCTTCAAGTACTCTGACAATTGTGAGTTGGACTGGTGAAACTGGCAACTCCACTAAAAAGCTGACACACCAAAGACTTGCTTTGGGCTATGATAAACTCGTTAAGTTGTGCAATATTAAACAACAAAAGAAATATATGAAACTTGTAATTTCAACAAAATTTTATTTCCAAGTATCGCCTACAATAAGACGTGATGTATTTAATGAATATACAAATTAGGAACAAAAATGGGTTTTCGAATTGTCAAACCATTTAAATTATATTAGCTACTGATGTGTGGATATAGCATTAAATACCTAAATAAGTATGAAACTAAAAACCCACTCTAATAGAGAGAGTTTATTTCCACAACATTTTCGACGCCCACTGGCATCCTCCTCGGGTGAATACAGAAACAGGAATGAACCAAAACAAGAGGGAAAAACAGTCCAGGGACCGACCGTTAAGAAATTCGCACCTACGTTAGATCCCAGTCTCCCGACACCGGAAGGGCATTTTCATTAAGTACATTCGCGCAAATTTGAAACTATCTTCCTGTTCTAAACATACAGATTCTATTATTTTTTTCTATTTTTTTTTTACATAATTATTACATTTATTAAATTTATTACATTTAATATTGCATAATTATTTATTACAGAAATTATAAATTTATTATTACATTGGTTATTACATTGTTGTTTATTATACAGAACTTATAAACCGAAAAACGAATGAAAAAGGCGATTAGGAAACAATCACAGAGACCATTGAGAAATTCGCACCGAGGTTAGATACCGTTCTCCCGACAACGGAAGGGCATTTTATTACAAGGTCCCGCTTATAAGTACATTCGCACAAATTAAAACTATCTTCTTGTTCTATACATACAGATTCTAATATTTTGACATAAAAAAAATGTAAATGCAATAATAAATGCAGTAATTAACATTTATTATTATTACCTTTACCCTAATTATTAAATTTATAATATTACCTTTATTATTACAATTAGGGTAAAGGTAATAATAATAAATGTTAATTACTGCATTTATTATTGCATTTACATTTTTTTTATGTCAAAATATTAGAATCTGTATGTATAGAACAAGAAGATAGTTTTAATTTGTGCGAATGTACTTATAAGCGGGACCTTGTAATAAAATGCCCTTCCGGTGTCGGGAGAACGGTATCTAACCTAGGTGCGAATTTCTCAATGGTCTCTGGATTGTTTCCTAATCGGCTTTTTTCATTCGTTTTTCGGTTTATAAGTTCTGTATAATAAACAACAATGTAATAACCAATGTAATACTAAATTTATAATTTCTGTAATAATTATGCAATATTAAATGTAATAAATTTAATAAATGTAATAATTATGTAAAAAAAATAGAAAAAAATAATAGAATCTGTATGTTTAGAACAGGAAGATAGTTTTAAATTTGTGCGAATGTACTTAATGAAAATGCCCTTCCGGTGTCGGGAGAATGGGATCTAACCTAGGTGCGAATTTCTTAACGGTCGGTCCCTGGACTGTTTTTCCCTCTTGTTTTGGTTCATTCCTGTTTCTGTATTCACCCGAGGAGGATGCCAGTGGGCGTCGAAACTGTTGTGGAAATAAACTCTGTCTATTAGAGTGGGTTTTTATTTTCATATTTTGACCTTCACGTAGAAAAAAAGTTTTTGCACCTAAATAAGTAATTACAGTGTGTACAATTGCATATACATATTTCTAACTTCAAAATAAGGATACCAAAAGTTGAAATCTAAATACTATGAATATCTTGGATATGAAATCTAAAGATAGTGTGGAACTTAGTGGCTATTTTATAACATTTTCAGATTTTGCTTGAAATATGGTTTTTTGCCGAGTTACAACATATACTGTACATAAAACCACAAGTTGAAAAAATATTAGTCTTGAATTGTATACGAATTTCAAAAGTAAAATGTGTGAACATGTGCTGTCTTCTTGGTGTCTGGGTCACTACTGGCCTAGATACTGGCTGTGAACCAAGGATAGGTGTGGGAAATTGGATTTATTGATCAAAACATTTTTGAGGTTACTCAGAGCTGCCATCTTCCCTGGATCCGCCCTGACAGTTTCTTTACCCCCACCAAGTTGCTGTCTCTATACAGGGGTCTTCTCTGTCTCTTTATGGAGTATACTTCTCATGTGTGGGTTGGCTCAACTACACAGCTCTACTTGACGGGGAATTGATGAAACAAAAAGCCTTTGATTCCACCCAACCTCTTACTGACTGTCATCAATCCCCCCCTCTCCACTGCAATATTGCCTTGCTCTTTACTATCGCTGTTATAATGGACACTGCTCTCCTGAATTCTCTAGCTGCATACCTCCTCCATTAAGGAGAGTATGCAGTACCCAACTTTTGAGACATTCTCATTCCTTTTTTTTTTTGTCCAGCTATCAAATGCAAGGGTTAATTGGTATTTTCATTCTTTTATCCTCTCAACTGGTCATCTCAGGGAGAACGATTGAACGAGGAAGATTAGATTGCTCCAGTCTGTGTTTGAAAGAAAGGGAGGTCATACATAGAGTATCCAGGCATCTCAAAAACCCTGGACCTTGATTTTATCAATGTTAATTAACCACTTAATAGCTTTAGGAGAAGAACAGTACCCATCTACAACTGCAGCTATAGATTGGCCAGAAAGGAAATTAGAGAAAGCATGGATAGAAGGATAAGAAACCAAATGAGGACAGTATGGAAATAAAAGCTTTTGACAGTCTGGCACAAATCTTTGCTATTGCACTAGACAAATCTAAAGGTTTCACTGAAATCCCGAAAGGAGGATGACCCAATGCTGAGAAATATGGGAGAAGATTGTCAGCGGGGCATCCCTTGCAGAAGCCATATTGATGATCTGAAAGAAGGTTGTGAGAAGAGGTGTTTTTGAATCTATCCTTAATAATAGGAAGATTTTTAAACTTTAGAAAGGAATGAAATCAAAGCAATTAGATGATAGTTGGAGGGTTGAGAGCAGTCAACCCTCTTTGGGAGAGGCTGAATGAAACCACTTCCAGCAGGAAGGAAAAATACCTGATGAAAGACAAAAACAAGTGTGTTTGCTTCTGTGCTGAAACCCTGCATGGGTACAGTTTTTGAGAATAGGAAGGCATATTCTTTTGGTGTTCCTGATGGTGTTCCTCCTAGAGTTGAGCCCAGAGAGGGGAGAAAGAAATTAGAATGACTATTATGTCAGGACATCTTTTGGAAGAGAGGGAGGAGGGGATGAACAGCACTGGAATTTTCCATGGATAAATTGGAGGTGAAAGTTTGAGCAAAGAGTTCAGCTTTGTCCTCTTCTTTCCCTCCTTTTTTCCATTCCAACAGTTCGGTTGCCATCTCTTCTGACAAAGTTGTTGGAGAGGTTCTTAGCTAGATGCCAGAAAGAGTGAAAAGAATTAGAAATGGATAGGTTTTCACATTTTTGTCTGACGAGGGGATTTTTGGTGAGTCAAAGAACAGATTTTGCAGAATTGTGGGCAGAATTACAGGGTGTTTCACAAATGATCTACCATACTTTGGGGAGTGATATCGAGTAAAACGTTCATACAACATACTGTAGGTGCTATTTCCAACCCTTTGCAGAGCTACTGACATTTTAAGGTGCATGGAAAATAATAATTGAAAGTATTAATCTCTGAATCTAACCCCATTAGGTTTCTTTTTATGGGGCCTTATGAAAGAGATGGTCTACAAGACCAAGGTACAAACGAGAGAGGAACTTTTGCATTGAATTATGGATGCCGCTGCTTACATACAAGAACACCCCGAAATGATTCAATGGGCGGTGGACTATTGTTTGCCTCAGTTTTCAATGCACAGCCTTACTCGTTCCAGACATTTTGAACATTTATAAAGGTGTATCTCATAAAAGGTAGCAATAAATACATCACATTAATATTCTCGTTTATTTTTTTCTGTGCACCTTAAAATGTCTGTACCTCCGCAATTGTTGGAAATAGCACCTATGTTGTATTACCTTTTTTTTTATTTGATATCACCCCCCGCCTCCCAAAGTAAGGCAGACTTGTTGTGAAACACCCTGTATAAGCTGAATGAAAGTCAGGAGTTGGATGGTGATGGTACCTTCTGAAAAACGGTTTAACTTTTCTCTGTTGCGGATAGCACTAGAACAAGGTTTTTTGTATTAGTACAGTAGACTCACATTAAACTATAAATTGTGATTTGATAGGGACCAATAGAAGTTGTGAATTAACTCGCGAAGTATCATATTTAAATGGGAAAAATTAGTTTGGTTCTGGAGGCCAAAGAATACACCCAAAAATAATCAAAACACACTGAGAGCATCACACCAGCCAGCAAACGAAAGTTACCTCATTTTTCAAGGCTAAGTAATATCTAGAAATATGTACATCAATCACTCCTAATGCCCTCTCCATGTCAGGATCCTTCTCCATGGTGAGTTTCTTTGCTTTGTTCAAGTAGGACATGAACATCCACAGGTCCGCTACAGACCAGTCACTCTTCTGCCTCATTGCCTGTTCGTCTTCCTTCTCTCACCTCTGTCGCGATGAATGAGCATCTTATTGAAGAGCTCATTGGAGCACTTCCTCAGCAGTGTCTCTTGGCCAGATGTGGAATTATAAATCCGAACCTGAGCACAAATTATGAAATTATGGTGCACATTATCGAAAAAAAGGACTTAAGTCTTTGCAAATTAGAAAAATTAGAAAATCGCGAATTATTGCGAGTCTACTGTAGTAGGAATAGAATATAGAATGTATGCCTCCATACCCAAGTGAATCACCTCACTTAGGTGCTCAACATACTTGGAAAGGCCCCAGTAATAATTCCATGGGAAATGATGGAAGTACTGCCTAAGGGCCTCCAAATGAGCAATCCCAAAGTCCCAAAGGTGCCTCATCTTGGGAGGATTGAAAGGCCAAATTTGAGTAATAGGACAAGAAATAAATAAGTGTGGGGTTGAAGGAGTCCAATTTAAAAAAAAATTGACAGTAAGAAGGGGGATGAGAAGTAATTAATCCAGAATGTTGGGCTTATCTCCAAGGTGATTGGGGGATACGAGTAGGGTGCTGTACAATCTGCTGAAGGTCATTTAGGAAAGAAAAGTTGTAAGCTAGTTCACCAGAGATATTAGTGAGATGGGAGGAAAGCCAAAAGGTGGTGGTGAATATTGAAATCTCCTAAAATGGAGATTTCAACTAAAGGAGAGTGGGATACAATGTGATGATTAGGGATGTCTTTGAATTCATTACAGTATATTGTATTTTCATTTTGTATTGTGGCTTCTATTCCCTTAATTCACCTAAACATCATAATGACAAAATCATTGTGTAGTATGTAAACTGTTTAAAGTTGCTTTCGTTATTTTAGTTAAACTGTTTTTTTTTAATAAGGTGGTATATTTTCAGTAAAGGCATATTTGTATTGGTAGAGTTTAAATTATGAACCAATAGACAATATTACTTATAGTTGTGTCTCTCTCTTTCTAACCAATTTGTGAATTTTGCATTATGGATGTTTTTCTCTTGAAGGGAAATGTGGTAAAAATTGACATGAAGGAATTTATTGAGGATCCAAGTGAATTTTCATATCCAAATCATTCTACTTCAGCTTCTGAAAGTGGAAATAGCAGTTTGTCCAAAGAAGAAAGTGAATATTCATTCCCTTCAACATCGCAACACTTCTCCAGTGAAGTAAAAACTAGTGTTCGCTTGTAATAAATTAGTTTATATATAATGTGTTAAATTAAATGAAAAAATGCAGAAGCGAGTTTGTTATTAGAAGCAGGGACAAGTATAGTAAAAAGAGCATACTAAGCAGACATGCAATTTTAGCTCCTGCTTGATTTTTTTAATTACACAAAATTTCAGTAAACACTTCAAATACTGTTAAATTATAAATCTATATTTGTCAGTGGTGTTTTATAATTTTTATATTTTTCATAATTTAGTTGTAACAGTATTGCAATTGAAAAGCTGAAATTTATTTCTTAAAATATGTTAACTGTGTACAGATTTATTTTATGTAGGAAGGAGGGGCCAAGGACAAATGCCTGAAAATATGGCCCATCCCACACAGAAAGAGAAGAGGAGAGCCAAAATCAAGGTCCAGAGTTTTTGAGATTCCTGACACAAAGATTTGAGGTCATACATGAACAGGAGGAAGAATGGACTGAGGAAGGTTGTTCCAGAGTTGACTGGTTGAGTAGATGAAAGACAGAAAAAGGTTAACCTTTTCCTGTCAAACTTTCCAACACAACAGTTGAGAATACGTTGAGAGTCTGGTGCTGCATGATGATCTCAAAGAGGAGACATACAGTTAGAGAGTTCAAAAGAGCAGTGTCCATTGTAATAATGATAGAAGAGATAGTGAGGCAACACTATCGTGAAGAGTGTGTGATTCCACCCAGTTCTCTTTTTGTCTTCAATCACAAAGGCTTTTTGTATCATTAATTCAATTTAAGTAAAGCTGTGTGGGTTGAGCTACCCTACACATGAGAAGTGTACTGGGTACACAAAGTGTACACATGGTGTGTGTGAAATTTGAAGGTACTCTTCATTATACTTTTACAACTATTTTCTGTCAGCAAATAGGAAAAGGAGAATTATAAGAAGTGTCTGTTGTATGAGGGGGAAAACCTTGTCTGTCTCTTGTGTACTTTATTTTTACCACTATTTCTGTGTAAAGGAATCTTTGTGTAGGCATGGTGTAAGTTTTCAGTATCTTTTATTTTCATTTGCTTTTTCTCTTTTTCCCCTTATTGTCCCTGCTTCTTTCTTGGGCTAGTGTAGGGTGGATCTTAAGGTTTTTCTTAGAGCCTGTAGCTCTTTATAAAACGAGAGAGAGAAAGAGAGAGAGAGAGAGAGAAAAAGAGAGAGACAAGGAAAAGAAGTACCTCAAAAGGCCTTGCGGCCCATACCGAGGAAGTACCAATGGCAACGGGTGCCACGGAAAATTTTCTACACACTCAAATAGTGTGCAAAATTTGGTCTAACCTTTTCTTGAACTGATCCACAGAGGAACTGTTCACAACTTCCGAAGGTAACCTGTTCCATGTGTCACAGATCTTATACGTAAAGTAATTCCCACACACACTAGTCCTAAACCGTTTCAAATCCAACTTCCAACCATTGTTGCGAGTTGGGTTATCATTTAAACTAAACATACTTCTAAAATCGACATCGTTGAACCCGCGTAAGAGCTTGAAAACCTCGATCAGTTGACCGCGCAGCCTCCGAGTTTCAAGCAAAACCAAGTTTAGGGCGCGTAACCGTCGATTGTAGCCCATATGCCTAACGGAAGGGATTAACTTTGTGGCCCTCGCCTGCACTCGCTCCAGCCTCTCAATATCTTTCCTGAGGGTGGGCGACCAGAACTGCACAGCATACTCCAGGTGCGGCCGAACAAGGGAATTGTACAGTGAGAGCACAATCTCCTTGTTCCGAAACTGAAATTGCCTCCTGATATAACCCAATAGTTTCTGGGCCTTCTTTTCCACCTCTACACACTGTTTCGTAAACTTAAGGTCGCTGCTAATTAGCACACCCAAGTCCTTTTCTAAATCAGTCACCTCGATATTACTACCCAACATCGAGTAGTCCGACTTGGGATTGGCGTAGCCAATGTGCATCACTTTGCATTTACCCAAGTTAAACGGCATTTGCCATTTTTCGGACCACTCTCCTATCCTACCTAGGTCCGCACGCAGTTCCTCGATCGCTTCGGGCGTCCCAACATTGGCCCCAAGCTTGGTGTCATCAGCGAATTTGGCGATCCGACTGACGATGCCACGTCGATATCATTTATGTAAATGATAAACAACAGTGGCCCCAAAACGGAACCCTGAGGAACCCCACTAGTGACCGAGGCCCAACCCGAACTAGCTCCTTTAATTACCACCCTCTGCCGCCTATTCCTCAGCCAGTTTTCAATCCACCTACCTATTTCCCCACCGATACCCAGCGCGCGCACTTTCGCCATTAGCCGGCGGTGAGGTACCTTATCAAAGGCTTTCTGAAAGTCGAGATAAAGTATATCAATCGCCCTACTCTTATCGTACTCACTCAACATGACGTGGAAAAACTCCAGCAAGTTGGTGAGACAACCTATGCCGTCTAAACCCATGTTGGGAGTCCCCAAGCAGCTTGTAGGAGTCCAAATGGTCAACGATCCTATCAGCTATTATCCCTTCTAATAATTCACTGGCCAACAAAATGAAACTTTTTTTTCTCATCACAAACATGATCACATTTTTCTTAATGCATTTTTCGCGCTGATTCCGAATCTGGTTTTATTGTTTTTCTAGCACGTATAGTTAAAAATATCAAAACCAGTGTATCTATATAAGTTTTTGATATTGCTATAAGAAAATTTATGGAATGTATAGATCACACTTAGGAATGCTAAACAACAAATACATAATATACCTTATTCAATGTACTTATAAATAAAGAATATATACATTATTTTATTAAAAGCACTGTGAGTGTGATTTCCTTTTGTAAATTTGGCCTGGATTGTCACGATACAGCATCCAACAATGGTCCGCCATCATGCTTTCATTCCAATATCCTTGGTAGCGCTTCTCCATCATCTGAATCTCTTTATGGAAGCGCTCTCCTTGCTCGTCACTCACTGCACCAAGGTTTTCAGGAAAGAAATCTAAGTGGGAATGCAGGAAGTGAATTTTTAACGACATTCGACACTCCATTTCTTTGAAGGCATCAAGGAGGTTCTTGACTCCATCCTTATACGCAGGTGACTTGTTGCTTCCAAGAAAGTTTTCACATATCCATTTGAACGCCAGCCAAGCCACTTAGGGACTTTTTCAAATTCAGTGTCATTCAAAACCTCCCTTATTTGTGGCCCAACAAAAATTCCTTCCTTCAATTTTGCTGCAGTAACCTTCGGAAATTTCCTTGAAAGGTATTGGAACCCTTCAGAATTGACTTTACCCATTGCTTTAACAAAATTCTTCATTAAACCAAGTTTAATGTGAAGAGGTGGCAGATAGATCTTTTGGGGATCCACTAAAGGGACAGACTGGACATTGCTTATCCCTGGGACATATGTATACCTAAGTGGCCAGTCACTTTTGGTGTAATGTTCTATAGTGGCGCGACTGTCCCACAGGCAAAGGAAACAACAAAATTTTGTGAATCCTGACTGCATACCCATAAGCATTCCTATAACTTTTAGATCTCCACAAACATTCCATTGATGACTGTCGTATTTGATTGCCTTAAGTAGTATATCCATATTGTCATATGTCTCTTTTAGATGGACGGAATGGGCAATGGGGATGGATGGCATTATATTACCATTATGCAAAAGAACTGCTTTCAGGCTTCTCTGCGACGAATCAATAAGAGGCGCCACTCAGATGCCACATACGTCTGAGATATGGCTGTAAATAGTCCATTGATGTCATGGCAATAAGAGAGGACCGTCTACTGAAAAGAATGCTGTTAATTCAAAATTCCGCTTTCGGTAGTAACTAATACGAACATTGTTCTCAAGTAAATTGTTCTCCTTTAGTCTTGAGGCGAGAAGCTCTGATTTCTCTTTAGACAGCGATAAGTCTCTAACAAGATCATTCAACTGTCCTTGGTTAACTTTTTAGGCTCTAAATGTCTACCTTCAAAAGTGTACTCTGTTCTGTAGATGGTCCGGAAACGCCAGTTGCACCTTCATCACTTTCCTGTCATCTATGATAGAATCTATTGCCATTAATAATTGATGGGCAATTCATCATGTTTTACTGGTCTACGTGCTGAATCCAAGTTTGGATATACAATCTGGTGTTTGTTCTTGGCAGAAAACCCCATTAAGTTCACCAAAACAGTCTTCATGATGATCTCTCGGCTCCCTCCATATCATGGGTATGGCAAATGGCATTGAAGCTTTCTTTTTGTTAAGCCAATCACGTAATCCATTTGAACAGCCAGAACAGATTTGATGTGGCGCCCATGGTTTATCTTGGTCACCTAGATGGCAACCAAAGTATAGCTTGTATATTTCTTAATGTCGGTTGTAATACTTCGTCGCTGTGTTTTAGTTGTCAACTGGCCGCATACGAAACAGAACTTGTCGGGGTCATTCTTACATTGTCGAGGCATGTTGACTGACCTGAGCAAACTATAAATTCAAAAAAAATGTACACCAACTTGACACAACAAGTTCTTGGACTGGACTGATCTTTTGACACACAAGCACGGCGTTGTTGCCTGAATCACAATGCTGCTAGACGTAAAAGCTCACACCTGAAATACATAAGATGTATAATTAAGATAATTGAAATAAATAAGATGAATAAACTAAAAAAACACAATAAAATAAACACAATCAAATGTTGAAATATTAGTATTTTGCCTATTTAAAATGGTTAAATCTGTGTAGTTATATATATGCCTTCATCTTGAAAACTATACGTGCTAGAAAAAATCTGAATGCAGTTTTGGAATCAGCGTGAAAAATGCTATCCAGCCACCACAAATTTTACTCTGATGAAAAATCTTTGTTGACCAGTGTAATTTACCTACAACTGAAGTGAGACTAATGGGACGATAGCTCCCTGGACTTTCGTGATGCCCTTTCTTAAAGATAGGGGTCACGTTGGCTTCCCTCCAGTCACCAGGCACCTGGCCCATCTCCAACGATTTGTTGGAGAAACTGGTCTGGCCCAGGAGCCTTAAACGCGCTGTTTGTCTATTCTATCGGCAACGACTGTCGCGGTACATCTAACACTATCCAGGCCAGCACCTTCGTGCCTCACGCCTGGCTCGGGGATGACGAGGGTATCCTCCCTGGTGAACACTCCCGCAAAGTACTCATTAAGCACATTAGCGATGTCCGCGTCGGAGGTCATGCTTCTAATGGGCTTTCTACTATTAACATAACTGAAGAATTCCTTAGGGTTCCCCTTGCAGAGGCTTGCCACCCGTAGTTCTTCGGTACGTTTCGCTAGCCTAACCTTCGCCTTCACTTCCCTACACAGGCGGACATACGCTTCAGTGTTCTCGTGGGAACGATTGGCCTTTGCCCTCCTATACGCTACTTTCCTATTTCGGATAGCCGAAGCGATGTCACGATTGAACCACTTAAGCTGCGTTGAAGCAGGGGTGACCAGTTTTGAGGGTATGGCAGCAGACTGTAGCACCATAAACTCGTCCCGGAATGCACTCCACACTCCCTCAACATCGCCGCCAACCTCTAACCCCATCTCTCCTACGATATCCCTGAGGCTAACAAAGTTCGCCCGCCGGAGATCGAGCTTACTGCCTCTCGAGTTACTACGTTTCACCCGAGGGACGCACACACGAAACCTAATAAAACCGTGATCACTCCCGCCAAATGATTCGTCAACGGTGAGGCCAGTGACGAGGTTGTCTTCGGTCGTGAATACTAAGTCTAGAACGCTTTCGCCTCGTGTAGGCTCATTGACCCACTGAGTGAGGAAGTTCTCATCAGCAAAGTCAACTAGCCTCCTCCCTTCAGCATCGGCAGTCCTGTTTTCCCACTTTATGCCGCGACAGTTGAAGTCTCCTAAAACTACACACACCCGATCCCCTAGCAGGCTACAGAGTTGGGTGTACAGGGCTGTATCCTCCTCGAGGAGGAGATGCGGAGGTCTGTACACCAAGATTAACCTATAGTTCGTCCCTCCCACGTTCAGATCGACGCCAAGCAGCTCCCGTTCCGACCGGAACTGGCAGTCAACCGGACTCAACGTGTCTCTGACGTATATTAGTACCCCACCCCCCTCCCCACGGGTGCGGTCTTTGCGAAACATTCTATACCCGGGAATTTCGAACTCCCCAACGTAGTCCCTACGATCAGTATGAATCCAGGACTCGGTGATAGCAACAATATCCTGGTATTCTGATGCTAAGAGCGCCCGTAGCTCGCCAAACTTGTTCCTGATCGACCTAGCATTAAAAAGCATTGCACGGAGGGAGCCTCCCCTATTCTGACCGCCCCCTAGCACGACCCGTTTCCCGAACAGCCAGGGCTGTCGGGAGTTGAAGAGCCCCTCACTAACGAGGGGACAATCTCCGCAGGAGCCTGAGTCCCCTCCAACGTGGAAGGAGAGTCACTACCTGCTGTTGGAGGGTGACTACCTGCTGTTGGAGGGTGACTACCTGCTGTTGGAGGGTGACTACCTGCTGTTGGAGGGTGACTACCTGTTTGGGGAGCAAGATCAATTGCTGGTTTGGGGGGTCCTAGTTTAAAAAGATTTACTGAACATACATTTTAACCAGAAGGGGAAAAAGAAGTATGGTGATTATACAAATTAATCCCGTCCGAACCAAAGTATTCCCCATTTCCGTAGAATGTAGGCCAAAAATCGACAAACTTTAGGCCTTTTTCCTCACATGCGTTTAACTAAGTAAAGCCATTAGCATAAATAAGAGTATAATCACTAGCACGCATTCGAGGGAGAATTCCTACGACCATACCCATGTCTGTCCTATCCCTAACCTTGTCAGTTAGAGCCCATTATAAATGAATTTAAGAACCTGTCTGCCCTCCTGTCCCTCCCAGAAAAACGTCATTGCCACCAACATGGACAATGATAGGGCAACTCTTATTCTTCATATTAATTTTGCCTAATTCCCTATTAATTATCTGGCTTGTGGCACCCGGAAAACATCGGAGTTTTCTCTTGGTCGCCCGTCTTGCTCCGAAAAAGTCCCCTTGATTCCTTAGCATAGAATCCCCAATTAAAAAGGATTCATCCTCCTCATCAGCAAGTAAGTGAAACTTATTTTTGATGGTAATGGGTTCCAAATCCTTATGTTTTGGTTTTGGTTTGGAGGGTCTTATTTTTGTCTATTTTCCGGAAGAGTCACAGTGTTTTCCAAGCGTGCCACGCTTTGTTCTAGATGCTTAATCTTACAGTTTAAATCTGCTGGTGTGTTTTTAGAGAGAGTTACAAGGACAAGAGGAAGCCTCAAAGACCTTTTGGTCCACTCTGGCAGGTTCCTGTTATTAAAAGTTTATTTTTCTTTCAACTATCCTAGCAGTAGTAGAAAACTGGATAGAAAAGTAGAAGGCTCTCTCCCCACCCTCCGCTCCCTCCCTGCCAGAGGCAGGTATGGAAAAAGGTTGAAGAAAATACCTTGACCCTGGAAAAGTAGCCAAGGAAATTTTACAGGAAAGTGGAGAATATATAAATAGCTCTATATTTAGCTTGCTCACAGACACCGTGCAAGCGAACTCCTGCAGAGTTTTCTTGTTTTAATCTTAGGCTAGACAAAGTACTGAATACTCTCATAGTTTATTTTTAAACACATTTACACTGACTGGAAACAACCTCTGAGGGAAGTTGGTTCCAGATATTAACTATTTTATAGGAAAAGAAATTTCCGCAGACAGAGGTCCTAAATGTCTTTAGTTCCAGTTTAAACCCATTATTTCTTGTCGGATTGGCATTAAGTGAGAATAAGTTTCTGTAATCTACCCTGTCTATTCCTTTGAGCATCTTGAAGACTTGCGCTCCAATCTCCGTTGGTAGCTTTGCATTCTCATTGAAGGGATCAATTTTGTAGCCCTTGCTTGTACTCTTTTTAACCTTTCTATATCCTTCCTAAGGGATGGAGACCAAAACTGCGCACAGTATTCCAGTTGAGGTCTGACTAGAGAATTATAGACACAGTTCCAGTTTCGGAACAAGGAGACTGTAATGTCTTATAATATAACCTAATAATTTTAAGGCCCTCTTTTCGACTTCTGCACAGTGCTTCGACGGTTTCAGATCGTTGCTGATATAGACTCCCAAGTCTTTCTCTCTCTTGGGAAGGAACTTGACTTGAGACCGATCTAGAGTAATCGGTCTTTGGGTTTTTATAACCTATGTGCATTACCTTACATTTGTCCAAGTTGAATGGCATCTGCCAAGTAGCAGACCATTCGCCCAACCTATCAAGATCATTCTGAAGCGTTCTTACGCCCTCCTCAGTACCTACACTACTTCAAATTTGCAGACGATACGAAATTAAGAAGATTAGACGTCGGGCTTCTATCATCTAAGTGCACTTTATATCGTTAATATAAAAAGGACCCAGAACGGAACCCTGTGGGACACCACTGGTGAAGAGCGCCCACTCAGAAAGCAGAGTGGTAATAAATGGAGTGGCTTCGATCTTTTAACCATTCCTCAATCCAGTTGGAAACGAGCCCGGTGATTCCTAGTCCTTTGACTTTAGCTATCAATCTAGCGTGAAGGACTTTGTCAAAGGCTTTTTGAAAGTCGAGATACACTGTACGATGCAAGTAGGGCAATAGATATAGTGTATGCATATTATGGAAAAACTAACAGGTTTGTCAGACAGGATCTATGTCGCCTAAATCCATGTTGAGAATAAAAAATTAGATTGTTAGATTCAAGGTGATACACAATACGTTTTGTAATGATGGATTCCAACAGTTTGCCGACAACTGATGTTAAACTGATCGGGCGATCACCCTTTTTAAAGATAGGTGTTACATTTGCTAACTTCCAGTCAGTTGGAACTTTGCCTAACTCGATTGATTGTTTGAATATGGTTACTAAGTCGTCAACAACATTATGGCTAACCTCTTTTGTTTTGTTCATCTTATTTCTTCCAAGGGTATTAAATCACCTGGCCCCGACTTATCAATTAATTGTTGTACCTCATTTCTCGTAACACTTATGACGGTGACCATCCCGTAGAGACCATACGTAATCCGAGGACTTGGCACTTCGTTACAGTCTTCACGGAAGAAGACACAATAGAAGAACTCGTTTAACGTATTAAAGATAGAAATAGCTATATCACCGAATTTCAGTACGCCATCTTTTAAGGGGCCTACAGAATGTTTAATTGGCTTTCTGCTATTAACATGGGCAAAAAATTCTTTAGGGTTAACTTTACAGAGTGAGGCAACTCTAGCTTCTTCTTCACGTTTAGCTGATCTAATTAAGGACTTAACCCTCCTACGTAGGTTTATATAGTTTTCTGAATTAGTCTGGTTGAAATGCGACTTTAGTAGTTTGTAGGCTCTATTTCTTCCCGTAATAGCCCTCCTCATTGTTAAACCATTTCGGTGACTTTGTTGACAAGGAAACCATTTTAGTGGGTATAAATGTGTTCTGTAATATTCTAAATTGATCCCTATATGAGCTCCAGGTGACACTGACATCCTCACTTATTAGAACTTCAAGTGTGTCCGAAAGCTTCCGAAGTAGTTTGGATTTCTCAAGAGCAAATTTTAGTCTTTCACGAGTCTTTTCGCGTGTATTAACTGGAACCCTGAGGTCAAACCTAATCAAATTATGATCGCTGTTACTTAAATTTTCACCAATAGTCAGGTTAGAGACTAGGTCATCTTCGTTCGTGAACATGAGGTCTAGTTTATTATTACCCCTAGTAGGCCCGTCAACCCATTGACTTAAGACTGTTGGAATTTGCCGATGATAACTTGAGCCCTCAGCATCAGCTGTTTTCCCAATTTACATTACCACAATTAAAAACAAATCACCAAAAGTCACACTGATCTTATAAACTTGTATAACAAATTAAGCAGAATAGTGAATAATATCCTTATCAACGGGGTAGTGAGGTGGTCTATATACTAGAAGTAGCTGCACTACTTGATCTAAACCTAAATAATAAATTCCCAACATTTCATGAGCAGATACGATATTACTGTTTACCGGGTGCAGGGAGTCCCGAGCATACAAAAGTACACCGCCGCCTTCCCTTCCGTTCCTATCTTTGTGAAACATTTTGTAACCTACCATTTCAAATTCTCTTACAAAATCCCTTGATTCAGAATGATATCATTGGAATAACGGAATCCTGGATTCAAAGTTCTCAGTTTTGACAAGCGCTATAAATTCCATTAGTTTGTTTCTAATTGACCTAGCATTGAAGAGCACAGTTTTGAGTGATTTTAAGTTGTGACTTTTCCGAACTGGCCTGAGTCGTTTCCCGACGCAGTTGAATTAACTGCTGGGGGAGGGGGGTCCTAGTTTAAAAAGATTTACTGGTTTTTTCCCCTTCTGAACATACATTTTAGAAGTATGGTGGTTATACAAATTAATCCCGTCCAAACCAAAGTATTCCCCATTTCCGTAGAATGTAGGCGAAAAGGCTTAGTTTGTCTTTTTGATCACACATGCGTTTAACTCTATACTCTAAGTAAAGCCATTAGCATAAATAAAAGTCACTAGCATGCATTCGAGGGAGAATTCCTACGACCATACCCATGTCTGTCCTATCCCTAACCTTGTCAGTTAGGTTCTTGAATTCTTTTATAAGGGACTCTGTCTGCCCTCCTGTCCCTCCCAGAAAAACGTCATTGCCACAAACATGGACAATAATTTTGCCGAAGAGTTGCCCTATCAATATCAAGAATAATTCCCTATTAATTATCTGGCTTGTGGCACCCGGAAAACATCGGAGTTTTCTCTTGGTCGCGCGTCTTGCTCCGAAAAAGCCCCCTTCATTCCTTAGAGGCTCTCTCCCCACGCGTGGAGAGAGAGGTGGGGTACTAATATACGTCAGGGACACGTTGAGTCCGGTTGACTGCCAGTTCCGGTCGGAACGGGAGCTGCTTGGCGTCGATCTGAACGTGGAAGGGAGGAACTATAGGTTAATCTTGGTGTACAGACCTCCGCATCTCCTCCTCGAGGATGATACAGCCCTGTACACCGAACTCCGTAGCCTGCTAAGGGATAGGGTGTGTGTAGTTTTAGGAGACTTCCCAGTTTATACCGCGACAGTTGAAGACAACTAGCCTCCTCCCTTCAGCATCAGCAGTCCTGACTTTGACCCACTGAGTGAGGATGTTCTCATCAGCAACCTCGTCACTGGCCTCACCGTTGACGAATCGTTGGGCGGGAGTGATCACGGTCTGATTAGGTTGCGTGCGCGCGTCCCTCGGGTGAAGCGTAGTAACTCGAGAGGCAGTAAGCTCGATCTACGGCGGGAAGACTTTGTTTAACCTCATCTCACCTACGTTATCCTGGAGGCTGAGGTCGGCGGCGATGTTGAGGGAGTGTGGAGTGCATTCCGGGACGAGTTTATTGTGCTGCAGTCTGCTGCCATACCTTCAAAACCGGTCACCCCTGCTTCAACGCAGCCTAAGTGGTTCAGTCGTGACATCGCTTCGGCTACCTGACATAGGAAAGTAGCGTATAGGAGCGTATGTCCGCCTCAGGGCCGGTTTTAAGCCGATTAGACCGATTTGTTCAAATTGGGCCCCGCGCCCCGAGGGGACCCCGCGCACGCGCTCGAGTGGGGGACGCTATGATGAATTAATGAGTGTCCAGTGTGCACGAAGTTTCTTGTTACGGTGAAGGCAGTGAAACTATTCAGTCCGTCCTCGTATATCTATGTTTCAATGTTTTATTGCTAATCGTTTGTTTATTTGTTTTGTAATTTCAGTTTATCGTCGCCGTTTAGCTTTTAAAAAAAAAAGGTAATTTGTGGACGATATTCAAACCCTCAACACATATAATCTCATTAACAGCGCTCTTTCTAACATAAAGCTTGGAATGTAAAGTTGTGTCCAAATTGTTTGTGTGTCCAAATTGTTTGTGTGTCCAAATTGTTTGTGTGTCCAAATTGTTTGTGTGTCCAAATTGTTTGTGTGTCCAAATTGTTTGTGTGTCCAAATTGTTTGTGTGTCCAAATTGTTTGTGTGTCCAAATTGTTTGTGTGTCCAAATTGTTTGTGTGTCCAAATTGTTTGTGTGTCCAAATTGTTTGTGTGTCCAAATTGTTTGTGTGTCCAAATTGTTTGTGTGTCCAAATTGTTTGTGTGTCCAAATTGTTTGTGTGTCCAAATTGTTTGTGTGTCCAAATTGTTTGTGTGTCCAAATTGTTTGTGTGTCCAAATTGTTTGTGTGTCCAAATTGTTTGTGTGTCCAAATTGTTTGTGTGTCCAAATTGTTTGTGTGTCCAAATTGTTTGTGTGTCCAAATTGTTTGTGTGTCCAAATTGTTTGTGTGTCCAAATTGTTTGTGTGTCCAAATTGTTTGTGTGTCCAAATTGTTTGTGTGTCCAAATTGTTTGTGTGTCCAAATTGTTTGTGTGTCCAAATTGTTTGTGTGTCCAAATTGTTTGTGTGTCCAAATTGTTTGTGTGTCCAAATTGTTTGTGTGTCCAAATTGTTTGTGTGTCCAAATTGTTTGTGTGTCCAAATTGTTTGTGTGTCCAAATTGTTTGTGTGTCCAAATTGTTTGTGTGTCCAAATTGTTTGTGTGTCCAAATTGTTTGTGTGTCCAAATTGTTTGTGTGTCCAAATTGTTTGTGTGTCCAAATTGTTTGTGTGTCCAAATTGTTTGTGTGTCCAAATTGTTTGTGTGTCCAAATTGTTTGTGTGTCCAAATTGTTTGTGTGTCCAAATTGTTTGTGTGTCCAAATTGTTTGTGTGTCCAAATTGTTTGTGTGTCCAAATTGTTTGTGTGTCCAAATTGTTTGTGTGTCCAAATTGTTTGTGTGTCCAAATTGTTTGTGTGTCCAAATTGTTTGTGTGTCCAAATTGTTTGTGTGTCCAAATTGTTTGTGTGTCCAAATTGTTTGTGTGTCCAAATTGTTTGTGTGTCCAAATTGTTTGTGTGTCCAAATTGTTTGTGTGTCCAAATTGTTTGTGTGTCCAAACTGCAAACTTGAAGTGTCTTAAGCCTGCATGTAACAGAGAAACGTGGTGGTAAGTAGATCCTACATATTAATTTAACTAGTTTTTGCCTCATTATCATAGAGCATTTACATTTCTATTTACTAGAGCTTGTTCTTTTGCCCCCTGCGCTTTTCTTCTTACTCCCAGGCTTTTAAAAATCATGAAATCTTTTGCTTTAATCATTAGATGCATACATGCACATCTATTATTTTTCAGTGCCAGGGAGTCTTTGTGAATGATTTTGTTTTTTGTTTTGTAATTTCAGTTTATCGTCGCCGTTTAGCTTTTTTAAAAGAAAAGTAATTGAAAAAGCCCTTACATCATCGTCATCATGGCAAGCACAAGCAGAGATAGAGACAAAGGGCGAAAGTATTTGAGCGGCAATCAGAAACGAGCACTGGCCAAGGCTAAGGCAGCTGAAAATGAAAAACAAAGATGTGCTCTAGCGAAATTTCTTGTCACTCCAACTTTGAAACGACAACGGGTAGAGGGCCCCGCTAGGCGCTAACAATTTTATAATTGGGCCCCGCACTTCCTAGCGCCGGCCCTGCTGGACAGAAATTCACAAACCGTGAAGTATTTGTTCATGTACGACCTCTATGTCCGGAAGCTCCTACCTGACTCCTTAATATACAGTATATACTCGTAAACAAATTAATGAAACCGGATATTTTGGTTGCCTTTCACCTTATCTTGAGTAATTTGACCTCAAGGTGTCTATTTTGGAGGTTCATTGTATACTAGCGACCGGGAGATAATCCGTCAGGATCGCGCGGAAGGATTAACATGTGATAAAGTGAGAAACGATTTTGTGGGAAATATGGCATTCCTTGACTCACCCCACCCTTAACCAACCTATAAATGCAAGATTATAGTAAAAATGACCAGTCTAACTTCCAACGCAAATTTACTTCTTCGCTTGAAATCACCCACATCATGGATTTCGTTAAAAGTGAACGTGGTCAAGATAAACTCTGCCTTGATGGTTACATCTATGTCAAGCACAAAGAATTGTCATCTGGTATTATATCCTACGAATGTGAACGCCGTCGGCATAAAAACTGCAAAGCCCAAGTTAAAATATGTGAAGAAGAATTAGCCAGCCATCTTCATGAACATATCTTGACGATTAGTATCAGGAGCGTGGTTGTCTTGCTTCTACGGAACGAAATAAAGCAGAAAGCTATTGACACCCAGGAAACTGCTCAACAAATCATCACACAGGCAGTAGAGAGCATTCCAGGAGTAGTTTCAGTGCAACTACCATCCGTTCACCATATTAGGCGTGCAATAAGAAGACACTGGGATGCGGAGCGTTCACAACTTGCCTTTCCAAAGAACTTAAATGATTTCCTGCTTTACGACAGAGGATCAATTAATCAACGTATGCTCATATTTTCTACAGCCAAAAACATGAGACTCCTGGAAACCTCGACTGATTGGTTTTGCGATGGGACATTGTAAAGCTGGTAAAAGAAAGTTGCGCCAACCCTCTCAGTTCATTGTCTAGTCTCGAGTAGAACAATTCCATGTGTTTGTGTTTGTTACCAAACAAACGACAAGACTCCTACCAAGATCTTTTCCACCAACTTCTTACTATCAACCCCAGGCTCAATCCGAAGACCGTCCTCATCGACTACGAACAGGCTGCTAAGAGCGCCATCCAAGAAGCCTTTCCCAACGCGATAGTCAAAGGATGTTTTTACCACTTGTCTCAAGCCGTATATCGCAAGGTGCAATCGGAGGGATTGCAAGCAAAATATCAGTGTGATGCCGACTTTGCTCTCAGAATTCGCATGCTACCAGCACTAGCATTCGTACCATCAGAGAATGTTGTTGATGCATTTGAAGAACTGCCTCGAAATAATCGGTGATTGGATCTGCTTCCTGAGGCATATTTTCTTGATGTCTACATTGGTAGAGTACGTCGCCGTAACAGAGCAACTCCACGTTTTCATATCATGTAGAGTATGCACCAACGCGTAGTTGATGACCTCCCACGCACTAACAACTCTCTGGAAGGATGGCATAACCATTTGCAAGCAAGCATTACTTCATGCCATCCAAATATCTGGACCTTTCTTCAAGTGTTGAAAAAGGAGCAAGGACTCACCAACGTCAACATAAGCCAAATGCTTGCAGGACGTCCGCCCCCACCCAAGAAGAAACGGTATCAAGATTTGCCGACCAGAATTGCAACTATTGTAGAAGATTGAGAACAGTGAAGTGTTGGATTTTTTGAAAGGAATAGCACACAATTTGCAATTTTAATATACAGTTTTCCATTTTTTCTAATATTTTATGTATGTATAGATATCTATTAATAAAAAAATATTTATAAAATAGACTTTAAAAAATGGCTATTTAACAATGAATTACTACTTTTTTTGTTAATTTTCATAAACACTAGGGGCAGTTTGCCAGTGTGACCGGGAGGGTGGCGGTCGAAACCGAGCTTCGAGGTTACTCGTGGCTACCCTGGTTTAACACCACCAACTTGTATAATCCAACGAGGGCATGTTGACCTAGTAGGAAAAGAATGGAGGAAAACATAAAAGACACCCCTCCAGTTTTTTTTTAACTTAAAAAAGGCGAAAATTAACGAGGGCATTTCCGCCAGAAAGGCTTTGAAAAGAAGTCCGTAAAGAAAGTGGTAAAATTGGGTTATGTATCTTTCACACATATCACTTCTCCTGAGTAGCCAAAAGAGAAGACTTTGGGCGGTAGGGACCAGGAGGGCGCGCAACTCTCCCGAACCCACCCCGGAGTGGTGAAAACTGAATCGAGAATGACAAGGACTGCTATCAGCGAGTACCTCGTCCCCCCCCCCCAAACCCTAAAACCAGCAGGGTGCATTTTAACCCACCCCCAACACAAGTTCGTGCCAGGAACAAGGGCATAAACACTAGGGGCAGTTTTCCAGTGTGGCAGTTGTCCTAGAACCGAGATAAAGTATCTCACCGCCGGCTAATGGCGAAAGTGCGCGCGCTGGGTATCGGTGGGGAAGTAGGTAGGTGGATTGAAAACTGCCGCCTATTCTTCAGCCAGAGGGTTGTAATTAAAGGGGTTAGTTCGGGTTGGGCCTTGGTCACTAGTGGGGTTCCTCAGGGTTCTGTTTTGGGGCCACTGTTTATAATTTACATAAATGATATCGTGGCATCGTCAGTCGGATCGCCAAATTCACTGATGACACCAAGCTTGGAGCCAATGTTGGGACGCCTGAAGCGATCGAGCAACTGCGTGCGGACCTAGGTAGGATAGGTGTGTGCAAGTTAAACGGCATTTGCCATTTTTCGGACCATTGGCTACGCCAATCCCATCACCTTGCCAACATTTAGTAGTCCGACTTGGGGTAAATGCGAGTAATATAGAGGTCACTGATTTGGAAAAGGACTTGGGTGTGCTAGTGCGTAGAGGTGGAAAAGAAAGCCCAGAAGCTGTTGGGTTATATCAGGAGGCAATTTCAGTTTCGGAACAAGGAGATTGTGCTCTGTACAATTCCCTGGTTCGGCCGCACCTGGAGTATGCTGTGCAGTTCTGGTCGCCGACCCTCAGTAAAGATATTGAGAGGCTGGAGCGAGTGCAGGCGAGGGCCACAAAGTTAATCCCTCCCGTTAGGCATATGGGCTACAGTGGACGGTTACGCGCCCTGAACTTGTTTTCGCTGGAAACTCGGAGGCTGCGCGGTCAACTCATCGAGGTTTTCAAGCTCTTGCGCGGGTTTCAACGATGTCGATTTTAGAAGCATGTTAAGATATGTGACACGTGGAACAGGTTCCACAGAGGAACTGTGATACCTTCAGAAGTTGTGAAGTGTGCAAGATTTGGTCTAACCTTTTCTTGAAATATTTGGTCTGCGTAGAAAATTTTCCCTGGCACCCGTTGCCATTGGTACCTCCTCGGTATGGGCAGCAAGGCCTTTTGAGGTTGTTACTTCCTCTACTTTGAGCCACTTAAGTAGTTCTTCCACCAGCCACGGCTGATAGCTTTCATTTGTTTCTCCTTTGCTTTCCTACTAGTAATATATTGTATGAAATCATCGCCACCCAGGAAAGTCATTCCTCCTCTACTTGGGAAAGTGTGTGCCCAAAACTTGTCATCTCTGAGCTCAAGCTGGAACAGGGTGAGTGGGTGGGATCAAACACCGCGCTTCACCACACAGAGCACCCAGTAGCTCAATGGTTATGGTGTCAGGATCTGTTATTGTGCATAATGATATAATTCAATATAATTTCCAAATACTGTATGACAAGTTTATACAGTAGTATAAACTGTGAAACAAAGAATATGATTTCCCATCTTTGAAGAAATAAATGTAGTAGTGACTCAGAATTCAGATTTGGTGAATTTGAATAAGCATTCAATTTTAATTTGGGTTGCATAATTAAAATAATCATGCAAGAAAGGACTGTATTCCGACTTAGACTAAGACCTGAGAATTCCAATTAAACCAAGCTTTGTGATGACAAAATGACATTAAACATGTACCCTCCATGGAAATATTGCGCAATGAAAGGGTTAAACCACACTAATTTTTAAAAGCAAGAGGATTTCAGCAAAATAATAATGACTTCTAATTTTTGGTTGTGTGTATTTTTAATAAAACTAAACACACGATTGTAGTTTAGTCTAAGGCGCAAATGATGAACCTTAAAAGGTTAGTGGTTCTCATGTACCACTTGGTACCACCTCCCCTACTAAATTGTCTCCATGCAAATACACCACCTACCAAAATCGTAGGGAGGGTACTAATAATACCAGTTTTGAAAAAAATATCAGTATGGCAAGCTATTCATTTATTACCCTCTGATGTACCACTTAAAAGAACCCAGCATACCATCAGCGGTTTGCGTACCACAGGTTCAAACTACTGGTTTAGACCACTCGCCAATCCAAAGCCATGATTATGGCTCAGAGCAGTGAAAAAAGGTTTAAGATTTATTGGAATGAGTCGGAAAAAGTCATTAAGTCAGTAGCATCCCTGAAGATTTAAAATAATGAATGGACCTGATTAACCTCATCAGCACAAGACAATTTATTTACTGTAGTTTGAATATATAATTTGGTTTCCACCGAGGCGCATATATAATATCTAGTACCATTTAGAAAGTTTCGTAGTCAGCGACACTAACCACTATAACTGTAGATGCTAAATTATCGGCCCCGGGTTCGAGACCCGATGGCAGTCGGCACGCAGCAAAATCCAGCTGTTCATCCTTCCACACAAAGAAAGTGGTTGGTAGACAACCACTAGGCCACCTAGGGTACCCATTTAAGACGCTGGGCTGCTAATGGGGCATGGTTCGGATTCCACGTTAAACTGTAGGTCTAAGGTGGAGTGAAAAGCTTGACCTTCGTCAGAATGAACAATTCGGGCAGAAGCTAACCAAAGGTGTGTGATTTCATATTCGAGAAATATATATCGGGTATTATATTTTGAAATATTCATGCCTCAATAAGTTTCAGATAACGAGATCCTACTGTAATATATCAGGAATGTAACCAACCCTTATAGTCCTAAGTATTTTAAAATTTTGTAATATTTATAGGATTGTGTGTGCAATCATTATATCTAGGGTTAGGCAGGCTTCAGCAACTGGACAATGGCATGCATGCACATAGATGTTGTGAATTCATTTTGCTGAGGATTGTGTAAGGAATCGAATTATGATAAAAGTGCATTTTCAAGCTGAAGAACCAAACATGGTGAAATGCATTGCATTCTGTATCCCGGAGCTCTAAGCCTATCCTAAAATCTAGTCTTCTTGATAGATATTGAACCTTGGGTTGGCCTACCATACGAGTTTAATACTTGAGAAAAGACTTATCTGTGATAAATTAGTAGAAGTTTGGGCTAGTGCAACCAAAATGAATCCAGAACTGAGAATTAAAATGTTTTCAAATGAATACATATTTTAGTTCAGCTAATTTTTCCTTAAAGTATCCAAAATTCATATAACTTTCTACGGAATTCTTAGTAAATTATATCGAAATTAATGAAAATTTCCATAATTTGGGGGTGCTCTGGAATGAATTGTGTTTTCCGTGTATATATATTTTATGAGAGACATCAATAAGCTTGTAAGTACAGTAAAAGACCAAGTAATAATGTATTTACATGCATATGGAGAGCAAACAGCTAATTAGAATAGTCTTGAGGATGGAGTAGGGGGAGATAACTGGAGAGTCCAAAATCTTCGGTTGGAGAACATTGTGAAGGAGTCTTGGTTGGGGGTTTTGAAGGGCTGGAGCCAGTTGTCTGAGGAGATCTGAGTCAACTCCTCCGAGTCCAAGGAGAAGTTGTAATTTCAGGAAGAGCTTCAGGTTCATCTGCTGACTCTGGGGATGGCTGCCTGGCTTTCAAGAGGCCTGCTGCTCAAGCTACAACTACTTCAGATTAATTCTTCCTCTTCCAAGATTTGTCTGTAGCAGGCAGTTTTATTGTCCAAAGCTCTGAAAACACTCCTGCTTCTCTCCAAAGCTATGATCAAGAAGGACTGCAAAATGAAGATCTCCAGGTGCTTGAAGGCTTTTTTTCTGTCCCTTGATGGTGAGGGATCCTCTTACAGGGCTCTCAGGAACTTGTGATTCTGCTGCACATTTGATCACTTTTGGGTATTTTGGCATACATTTGTAGCATTCATACCAGTGGAAACCATTAGTATCCAGAGGGAATAGTGTTAATTAGGTTAATTCATACAAGGGAAAATTCATATAGTGAGCATTCGTAAAGTGAGGACTGACTTGACAAGTCAATTATCAGTTTTAAATAGTCAAAGATATTAAGAGTAATACTGTGAAGCAATTCTTTTTGTATAAATTTAAACTTCTTACACTTTTTAAACTTTCATGCATTAGACACTTCAGATCAGTCTTTTCAATTGTTTGAAATGTCTAAATTGTTCCAATTTTTTAATTTGACAAAACTGGGACAATGTAATGGCCAGTGAAATGTCTACTTCTATTTAGAGTGTACTGTGTACAGTATACATACCATGAGTTGAGGTAGTTCAAAGAAAACCAGAGGATCATCAGATGGCATTTTTGCTATGAAGTAGATAATTTCATATACACTCGGCATCCAATCACTTAGTTTTGTGAGTTATAGAGTTGGAGGAAACATGTGATTAAGTGAATAGACTCGCTTTGTGACCAGTGCTGAGGCTAGATGATGATCATATGAAGTTGTTAAATGCAGTGAGCATTTTTATTTGAATAATTTTGTGTATGATATTTAAAGGGTGACCTAAGTAACCAATTCAGCATTAAAATTGGAGTAACAGTGTTGTGTGATGTTGCCATGCTATTTAATGTGCAGCATTCTTGCTTTCACAGAAGCCCTTTCCATACAGCTAGAGAGGAGTTCAGAAGAGAATGATTATTAACATACGTATGATGCAACAGCTGCTACTCATTCAAGTGAATCAGAAAATAGTATTTAAAGAAAAGGCTATTCAAATTGAAATTTCCTAAATTTGATTATATTTTATCAATATTCCATAGTTTGTCCAATGAAAATGGATAATTTTTGAGATGAAAATCTAAATTGAGGAATTATATCAGACCAGAAACAGATTAAAGCATGAGAGTGGATTTTTTGACGAGTTGCAGAATATCTATTTACCCATTGTAAATTATTGATTTTGTTCTTAAACTGGTACATTTTCTTTTATTTACAAGCCTGTTTCCATCTTTGAGCTTTAGTAATTTTAACTCTCTAAATAGTGCACCACAATGGTCATGGAACTCATAACGCTATTGCTTTTTTTTTTATCATCTGATGATAACAGTTTAAAACATTGTAATGGGGGGTCTCCCCAAACAAGGGTGCAGTACATTATATAAGGAAGAACAAGAGTATAATACAATGTTAATAAAGTCTGTTTCGGGATACATTTCTCAGTTTAAACATAGTAATGGTCTTTGTAAATTATCTCAAAAGATTATGATTGTTCCATTGCAAATTCTTATGTCTTGCATTATACCCACTAGCGTAGCTGGAGGGGGCGGTCCGCCCCGGGCGGCACTTTTTGAGGGGCGGCACTTTTTGAGGGGCGGCACTTTTGATCTAGTGCAATGAAAAAAAAGTTTTTTTATATCGGGACAGTAGAAGGATACAAGACGCCAGAGACAATTTTATTTTTCCACGAAAACACTGCTTGCTTCGTTAATTTCCGACAATGGTAAGGTGTGTGTTCCATTGAAGATGGCCTTATTGACCATCATACCTATTTAAGCGCTTAGTTGTGCTTAATTAATAATAGCATTGGTATAAATGCATTTATTTCATTAAAAAGGGAAATAACCCATAAAGTTCTGTAAATACGTTATAATCTATAAATATACGTTTAATATTTATAAATAATCAATATCAAAACTAATATGCTGGTATTAGTTGTAAAATGATAATGGTAATCCCAGGATTCGGCCAAGAAGGAATTCGAGAAGAAATACTTCAGAAAGTTGAGGTAAAATGCTTCCCGATGGGCGGATCGGGAAGCGGCCAATCGCGAAGCGAATTACACTGGTCAACAAAGATTTTTCATCAGAGTAACATTTGTGGTGGCTGGATAGCATTTTTCACGCTGATTCCAAAACTGCATTCAGATTTTTTCTAGCACGTATAGTTTTCAAGATGAAAGCATATATATATAACTACACAGATTTAACCATTTTAAATAGGCAAAATACTAATATTTCAACATTTGATTGTGTTTATTTTATTGTGTTTTTTTAGTTTATTCATCTTATTTATTTCAATTATCTTAATTATACATCTTATGTATTTCAGGTGTGAGCTTTTACGTCTAGCAGCATTGTGATTCAGGCAACAACACCGTGCTTTGTGTGTCAAAAGATCAGTCCAGTCCAAGAACTTCTTGTGTCAAGTTGGTGTACATTTTTTTTGAATTTATAGTTTGCTCAGGCCAGTCAACATGCCTCGACAATGTAAGAATGACCCCGACAAGTTCTGTTTCGTATGCGGCCAGTTGACAACTAAAACACAGCGATGAAGTATTACAACCGACATTAAGAAAATATACAAGCTATACTTTGGTTGCCATCTAGGTGACCAAGATAAACCATGGGCGCCACATCAAATCTGTTCTGGCTGTTCAAATGGATTACGTGATTGGCTTAACAAAAAGAAAGCTTCAATGCCATTTGCCATACCCATGATATGGAGGGAGCCGAGAGATCATCATGAAGACTGTTATTTTTGTAGTGTGAACTTAATGGGGGTTTTCTGCCAAGAACAAACACCAGATTGTACTGTATATCCAAATTTGGATTCAGCACGTAGACCAGTAAAACATGATGAAACATTGCCCATTCCAATTCCCCCAAGTGATAGGCTAGATTCTATCATAGATGACATGGAAAGTGATGAAGGTGCAACTGGCGTTTCCGGACCATCTACAGAACCAGAGTACACTTTTGAAGGTAGACATTTAGAGCCTAAAAAGTTAACCCAAGGACAGTTGAATGATCTTGTTAGAGACTTATCGCTGTCTAAAGAGAAATCAGAGCTTCTCACCTCAAGACTAAAGGAGAACAATTTACTTGAGAACAATGTTCGTATTAGTTACTACCGAAAGCGGAATTTTGAATTAACAGCATTCTTTTCAGGAGACGGTCCTCTCTGTTATTGCCATGACATCAATGGACTATTTACAGCCATATCTCAGACGTATGTGGCATCTGAGTGGCGCCTCTTTATTGATTCGTCGCAGAGAAGCCTGAAAGCAGTTCTTTTGCATAATGGTAATATAATGCCATCCATCCCCATTGCCCATTCCGTCCATCTAAAAGAGACATATGACAATATGGATATACTACTTAAGGCAATCAAATACGACAGTCATCAATGGAATGTTTGTGGAGATCTAAAAGTTATAGGAATGCTTATGGGTATGCAGTCAGGATTCACAAAATTTTGTTTTCCTTTGCCTGTCGGACAGTCGCACCACTATAGAACATTACACCAAAAGTGACTGGCCACTTAGGTATACATATGTCCCAGGGATAAGCAATGTCCAGTCTGTCCCTTTAGTGGATCCCCAAAAGATCTATCTGCCACCTCTTCACATTAAACTTGGTTTAATGAAGAATTTTGTTAAAGCAATGGGTAAAGTCAATTCTGAAGGGCTCCAATACCTTTCAAGGAAATTTCCGAAGGTTACTGCAGCAAAATTGAAGGAAGGAATTTTTGTTGGGCCATAAATAAGGGAGGTTTTGAATGACACTGAATTTGAAAAAGTCCTAAGTCCGCTGGAATTGAAGGCTTGGCTGGCGTTCAAATGGATATGTGAAAACTTTCTTGGAAGCAACAAGTCACCTGTGTATAAGAATGGAGTCAAGAACCTCCTTGATGCCTTCAAAGAAATGGAGTGTCGAATGTCGTTAAAAATTCACCTCCTGCATTCCCACTTAGATTTCTTTCCTGAAAACCTTGGTGCAGTGAGTGATGAGCAAGGAGCGCGCTTCCATCAAGATATTCAGATGATGGAGAAGCGCTACCAAGGATATTGGAATGAAAGCATGATGGCGGACCATTGTTGGATGCTGTATCGTGACAATCCAGGCCAAATTTACAAAAGGAAATCACACTCACAGCGCTTTTAATAAAATAATGTATATATTCTTTATTTATAAGTACAGTGAATAAGGTATATGATGTATTTGTTGTTTAGCATTCCTAAGTATGATCTATACATCCATAAATTTTCTTATAGCAATATCAAAAACTTAAAAATATCAAAACCAGTGTATCTATATAACTCTACGTGCTAGAAACAAAATAAAACCAGATTCGGAATCAGCGCGAAAGATGCATTAAGAAAAATGTGATCATGTTTGTGATGAGAAAAAAAAGTTTCATTTTGTTGGCCAGTGTTATGAGACTCCTCGGAGCAAGCGGTCGCCGGCTCACTTCTAGCTGATCCTCGGTAGCGTGAAGACGTCTCAGAATTTGCTCTCGTGAATATTGCGTGTAATATCTTTGTTATATTTACCTCGTTCTTCTTTGTGTTCTTATTTATTTAATTCGAGATTAATAAAATAATCGAATCCCCAATCTATCATTCTATTTATCTATCCCCAGATGAAGCGAACAAGAGAGAGTGGTGCTGCTTTTAGAAAAAAGAAAAAGGCTAGGGAGGAAGTATTAAAAAAGAGTGAAGGGGCACTACTGAAATACTTCAGTCGTAAAGAAACTACTACTGCTATTGAAGCTGAAGCAGTTTCTGAATCCAAACCATCGTCAAATTCAAGTGATTCTTCAACTTCACGCGATGAAGAGCGTGACGAAGAAAAAATTCTGGCTGTGGACTTAAAAGATGTTAGCCTATGGCCAAGCAAGATTAATGATGCCACACGGATCTTACTGGTACGTCAAGGTGCGTCTATGGTTCAACATCTAGATTCTGATTTCGATGAAGTGATGCGTCAAGGTGCGTCAACCAAAGGACGAACTAGAAAACTAACACGCGAGTGGTTTTTTCGAACTCTGCCAAATGGTGAAAAAAATGTTGAGATCGTGGATGATGTACTCTCCTTCCAAGGAAGCTCTTTACTGCTTTTGTTGCAGATTAAAATTTGAGTGACTTCTGACTGAAAACAATTCTGTAGATGGATTCAACATGTGGTGGAAACTGGATTCATGCTCGAATATTCTAGGATTCAGTGTAGCTCATGTTCGGACTTTCACACAATGGAAGGAGTTGGAATTAGGATCGCTCGTGGAGCAATTGATAAAAAAGAACAAGAAGTTGTTGAAAACGAAGTGAAGAAGTGGAGGGAGATCCTTTCAAGATTTGTTCAATATCATTAGATTCCTAGCTAAACAGAATTTGGCTTTACGGGGTCACCGAGAAGGAATTTATTATGAGACTGGCGTTGAACCTAAATCAACGGGAAAGAGGAAATTTTTTAGAGTTAGTTCATTTGTTGGCGAAATATGATCCAGTGCTACGTGAACATCTAAGAATCAAGCTGGGAAAAAAGTTTGCTACTTCCTATATGTCGCCTACTATTCAGAACGAGTTTATAGAAATTTTGGGAGAAAATGTAAGAAGCAAAGTCATCGAGCGAGTAAAACAAGCCAAGTACTTTTCCATGATATTCGACAGCACTCCTGATATTTCTCATAAGGATCAAACGAGCCAAGTTTTACGCTACGTTATGATCGATGGAACTAAAGTGGAGGTTGTGGAATCATTTGTTGATTTCATTGAAACAAAAGGTAAAACCGCCGAGAATATTTCAACAATGAGTTTGGAAAAATTAGAAAATGACTGAATTTATATTCAAAATTGTAGAGGACACACACATGATAATGCTGCTGTAATGGCTGGTCAACATACTGGTGTTCAGAGACGTATCAAGGAAATTAATCGAAAAGCAGAATTTGTCGCTTGTACAAATCACACGCTGAATTTGGCGGGTGTACAAGCAGCTTCTGTTGCTGTGAAGTCTGTTACCTTTTTTGGAATTGTGGAGCGTCTGTTCACGTTTTTTTTTCTTCATCAACCCATCATTGGGATGTTCTAAAAACAGTTACTGGTCAAAGTGTCAAGCGCGTAATAGAAACTCGGTGGAGTGCAAGGGGAGAAGCTGTGTGTGTTGTAAAAAAACATCTCAAAAATCTTAAATGCTTTAGAACAGTTAACTGGTGAAGAAGAAAATACAGCTACCAGGTCAGATGCTGGCGTGCTGCTTGGTGCGTTGCAATCTTTTTCCTTTCTGTGCTTTCTTGGCCTGTGGGGATCCGTCCTTCTAGAAATTAACGACACACAGGCTTACCTCCAAACCAAAGGATTGAACATACAACAATGTGATATAAAACTCAGGGCTTTAAAAGCATTTCTAGTTGAAAACAGGGACGAGCTAGTGAATAATGGAGTAACCTATGCCAAAGGAATTTGTGATGATCTGGGGATAGTCATGGAGCGTCAGCGTCGAAGTAGAAAGAAGAAGAAAATGTTTGGTGAAGGATCACGATGCTGAATTGCCATACGAAACTGAGTTGACGAGAGAAATGTTTTCTTCGCTGGACAGTGATATCCAAGAAATAACTGAGATTTCAACAGCTTCATGAACTTGCTGAGAAATATGCCTTCCTTACCCCGTCGAATCTTTTGGATGATAAATATGAGTGTCAACTAGATCACGATGACATTGATAAGGAAGAGTTCCTCGTTGAGAGAAAAAGACTTCAGCATTTTATTGCTGTATTGTGTGTGTGTTGTGTGTTGTGTGTTGTGTGTTCCAGGGGGGGGGGGCGGCAAACTCAAGGACCGCCCCGGGCGGCACAAACTCTAGCTACGCCACTGATTATACCAAGAAATTTTGTTGGAGTACACTCCTTTAACTGTTATCATTACAGCTTACATGAAGGTATATTTTAATGTAAATAATTTGAGAGGTGTGATTGATCTAAAATGGAAATGGGGACATTGAGGAAAGGTGTGGAGTGAAAAGTCATTGGATGTGTGAATGGAGAAAAATATGCTGCCAATGTTTTGGCCATCTGGAAACTTGGGTAAGGATATAACTAAGAGGTTTTAGAGTAGTTAGTTATTGATTATATCCTTTGTGACTACATGTTGAATTGAAATTGAGGTCATGATTTGTATTTACATTTCAGAAACTGTACCTCTTATGGTACATGGAGAGAAATGGAAGCAATCCTAACATTTTCCTATAAGGTAACACTAGATTCCTGATTTTGGAATAGTCGTAGCTTGCAATTCTTTCTTTGAAATATAAAATTTTTTAATTTAAAGGAAATTAAGAGAATCTTAAATAAAAAATACCTCTTAGGTTAAGAAAGAACTTTGTTTAAAAAAAAAAAAAAATATTGCTTCCATAAATGCATGAAGGAGGGGCCAAGGGCAAATGCCTTAAAAAAATATCCCCCACTCCCTCTGAATACAGAAAGATGGCGAAAATCAAGGTTGAAGGCTTTTGAGATGCCTGGACACTCCCTTTGTCTATAACCTCCAATCTTTCAAAAGCAAAGAGGGATTCAAGAAATGTTAGAGTTGACCAATTGAGTAGATGAGATTGAAAATACCAATTAACCCTTGCATTACAGAGTTGGACAGAAAAGGAATGTGTTTGTTGAGTCTGGTACTGCATGCTCTCCTTAAAGGAGGCGGCATGCAGTTGGAGTGTTCAGAAGAACATTGTCTTTTAAAATAGCAATAGTAAAGAGAATGTGAGGCAATATTGCGGTGAAGAGAGAGGAGGGATTCAAGACAGTCAGTAAGAGGTGGGCAATTGATGAGATGAAAGCCTTTGATTCCACCCAGTCAACTAGAACTGTGTGGGTTGAGCCACAACACACACGAGAAATGTACTCCAAACAGGGGTGAACAAGATTACACTGCACCTATGGAATGAAATTTAGAGAAAGTAGGAGGGTACAGGAAAAGTGATGCTGTCAGTCATCCCATATACCAATGTTTCAGTGAGGAAGAGAAGAGGTGGTGGTGGTCAACAAATTGAAAATTTGAGGAAAGGCCATGAATACTGCAGAAGTTTATGAAAAGTGCATTAGTCAGAAGCCCAGAATGTCTCAAATTGGCATTAGCAGAACCAGCCCTACTGCCTGGGTCTGTATTTTCCAGTATTGGCAGTGGGAGAGCCGAAAGTGGGAATATTTATGGTCCCTTCCCAAGGGAACTCCAGGCATTTATCAAGTATCAACCTCAAAAAAAAATAAAAATAGTAAATTCTGCTCTATTAGAAAATGGTCGATAGATAATAGAATAACCAAGATAATGTGAAATAGTTTTAGAAATGTTGCAAAATACATGCGGTGACGGGTTCACATAGTGTAGGATTAGGCTAATGAATATTTTCTCTGGTGTTTTTCACAGTTAGAACGCCACCCCTACGATATTACAGTAATTGAAAAAACGGAGCCCACGAAAGAGCATATTCAACATGTGATGCTGTGTAAGTTCCATAAATGATCTAGCACTAGTGAATCCAGAAGAAACATTCAGAGTTTATGGAAATGTGAGTGAATTTCTGAAACCGAGACTTTAGCCTGAAAGATTATCAATGAACAGGATGACCAAATGAGTTAGACGAGTTGCTGAAAGCAACAATGGAGGAAAGCCCAACAGTAACTGCAAGAGAACTTGGCCTGCAACTTGGTGTTAGCCATATGACCATTCATTGTCATTTGAAGCTGTTACGAAAAGTAGTGTATGTTGGAAAATGGGTTCCACATGATTTGTCACAATTGAACCTTCAACATCGAATCGATATTTGCACATCAGTGCATTCTCGGCACCTGCAGGCACTGTTTTTGAATCGGATCATCACTGGGGATGAAAAATGGGTCCTCTATAACAATATTAAGTGTCGACATCAGTGGCTTAGCCGTGAAACAAAGCCTGAACCTCAGCCAAGGAATGGACCCTATCCAAAGAAAATTTTGCTATGCATTTGGTGGGATATGCAAGGAATTATTCATTTTGAGCTTCTGCCAGATCACCAAACAATCACAGCTGAAGTCTACTGCCAACAACTCCAACGATTGAAGATGGCATTGCAAGAAAAATGTCTTGCATTAATTAAATTAATTAATTAAATTAATTAATTGCAGTGGTGTTCTATTTCACCAGGATAATGTGCACCCTCACACTGCTTGAGAATCACCACTGCCCAATTTGAGGCATTTGGTTGGGAAAAAATGCCTCATCCACCTTATTCTCTGACATCGCACCTTCAGACTACCATTATTCAGAAGTCTGCAACACCACCACCTAGATGGACAAAAGTTGCAATCCAGGGAAGCTATCGAAAATGAAATGATCACTTTTTTTTTTAACTCGAAACCAAGGGATTTCTTCGAACGTGGCATAAAAAACTTTTCTACAGGTGGGAGGAAGTTATAGAAAAAGGAAATTATGTTGATTAATTTGTCATTGTCATTTAATTTTTGTTCTGAATGAACTAAAAAATTGAGCAGAATATATGTTACAACCTTATATTTTGAAAGGATTCTGTAGTATGTAAGATGCATTTGTGTGTAGTGAATAGTGAGAAGTTTGTGTTTGAGCATGCTGGACTGCTCACAGGGTACATGAGACACTGAAGAAGATTAGTTAAGGAAGACAGGGAGTGCTGGAACTCCTACTTCTTTCACTGTCTTTTGCCTACTTTTTCCCCAGAGTGCAGTCCATCCCCATTAGCCTGTTTTTCACTTATTCATTGTTAATTAATACCATCTCCCCATATCTGTCGTGCATTCCTGCTCATCCATATTTTGTCTGTTAGCCCTGATGTGAAGCAACACTCACTCAGTCATTCATTCATTCATTGTCTGGTGCAGCATCTAGAACTTTCAAACTTGAAATCTGCCTTCACTCTGTTCTCTGAAAGCCATACTGGATGGTTGTCTTGCATTACTCTGGTTATTATTTGGTGAAATAATTCATTAAATTTATTTGCAATTTTTATTGCCTTAGTTATTGTTTGATATTCATTTTGTACGTCTTTGCAGACTTATACTATGTTATATGAAGGCTAAAAGCATGTTAGAAAGTCATTTTTCAACTACTAAAGGCACTTGTACTTAAAACGATATCGGGGTTTGATTGTACTTCCCTGGTTGATTGGTGTCCACAATCTCTGACTTTTGAATTTGACTTTAAATTTAAATTTATTAAGATCAATAGTTAAGATTGAAGTCAGAAAGTAAACTGGAAGTGGAAATGAAAGTTAATTTAGCTTAATTCAACTTCATTCAGTTACTCAGAATTCGAAGAAGTCAAAATTCAATTTGGATTTCATCAAGTCAGTCAAAGACAAAATTTAACTATGAAAAAAAAAACTTGCTTTGAATTTAAACTTTTCATTTAATTTTTAAAAGTTTTTGGTCAGTTAAAATGTGGACAGAAATAAATTTTGGTGCTTTGGCATTTACTTTTTATTTATGAATTTAATTTCTGTTAGAGAAAAGCTTCCCAACACAAAAGCAAAATTCAGTGTTGCTTTTTAACTCGCAAGTAGAATAAAGTTCAGATTTGGGCAAAGTCAAGGTTGAAATTCAGAGTAATTTTTAAATTAGAATTAAGGTTAAAATTAAACGTTGAAGTAAAATTGAAGTCAAATTTAAAAGCGAGCATTGTTGATTAGTGTAAAAATTCATTGCAGACCAAACTAGTAATTTATTTTTAAATTCTGTCATAAATCTGAGTGAAATGTTAAAATTTTAAGTAAAAAATAGTTAAAAATTTGAACTTCAAATAACTCAGAATAGGCAGAGGCAAACATCACATTCATCTATGAAACTAGAATCTACAACATGACCCTTTAATTAAAACTTATAAAATACTTCACTATTCTAAATATATTTGTTAAAGCTAAATTACCTTTTTTTGTTTAATTGATAAACATGTTAGTATGGTGTATGAATAATTTCAATGTGTTACATAAGTTATGAAAAAAGTTGAATGAGTTCATTGTTTTCCAGATAGGTAAGAATTCAGAAAGAATATCAAACATGCAGAAAGTGACTAGAGCTGACTTCATAAACAAAGAATACATAAACACCAGAGGAAGAGTATCGATGTTATGTTCTTTTCAAACCAAATTGCATTGCAAACCCATGATTCATAAAGGTTCACACTGGTGAAAAACCTTTTAAATGTGGCACTTGTTCCTACAGTACATCACAAATTGGGAATCTTAAGGCCCATTTAAGAATTCACACTGATGGGTATGAAGAGCCTTTGTGGTGTGCTCCTCGCACGCCCAGGTCCCACCATCACAGGGTTTGGCTGTGTACAGCCATGAGGAAGTGACCACTATAAGGACACTAACCCTAGCTATTAGCTTCAACAAAAATGAGATGTTTACCAAGGAAAATTTATACTGGCAGGGCGTCGCCCAGGATAAAAAGGTCCCCTCAACCCGCTTACACGCCAGGGTGGGTGAGGAGAGCAATGGTGCAACTTTTCTTAAGCCCAGAGAAGAAACTTCTCCAAAGGAATCAATGCAGGGGACCCCATCAGGCCAGAGTAATGACCCTGGAGCCCAGCAGTTCCAACGGAAAATGGCCCCAAAACGAAACCTGAGAAGGTATGACACAATAAAATGGACTATTGAAGAAAAGAAAATAATTCTGCACTGCTCTGAATACTCAAGGTTTGAGACGTGGAGCAGGCAGAAGAACAATCCTAGCGGAGCAAATCAGGAACTCCAACTTACCTGAAGAGAAGAAAAATACCTCTGTCAAGAAACTACAATCATTAGCCTCACAAGTGCCTAAGTACCTTACAGAGGAAGAAATTAGTAATATTAAACAAAGCGCCCTTAGGGAAGCAGCCGAGGATTACATTACCAGAGAAGGAGAAGAAAAAGGAAAAAATGAAAAGATTGTGGACAAGAGAAGAGAAATGGACACTGATATGGGCTACAAAGTATGCCAAAAAGAAACACGAGAGGCAGAAGGAAATCACAAGGGAATGGAGAGATGATCTTCCACTTTTTCCCATGTAAGAGAGACTCCAGCTACAAGGTTGACCACTCAGAAGCACAACTTCATAACCCAGAGGGCATTCAGTGACCAAGAAATTGAATAAGTTAATCTATTTCATCATTCATGTATTCCAAGTGAATCCAGCCCAATAATGAACCCTATCCCACTATTACAGTGCCTTGAAGCCACTCTATTGATGACGATGCATCCGGTAGCTCAGAGGACACACAAAACAGACAGCACACCAGCCAACATTTTGTAACCAATCCAATTCAGCAAATAGGAATGGGTGGCTCACCATCGAGTTCGCCTGGATCATCTGACTCATCATTGCCTTCCCCAGCCAGATCAAGAACCCCTCCCCCATCACCACGATATGAAGATATGGACTTACAGCAAATGGAAATGGAGGCGGGATTAGCAAATATAATTGAAAATGTTTAAACTACTAAGTTTGATCAGTCGGGGCCGGCTTTCCATATTCATGGTTTTAACTTTCTATTTTTACTATCATGCAGAGTAAATGTTGCAGTTAATAGACTAGTTCCAGTCAATACAGACCTTAACCAAGTAAATTATGCTGCTGGCTTATACATGCAACAGAAACTTGTCCCAAACTTTAGACCAAAGTCCCCCAGCCAAAGGTGTAAACCAAAACCCCCTCCTTGGAAAGTTAAATTAACTAAACTTACACAAGCCAGACGAGAAATGAACCAATTAAAGCAATATTTCCAAGCACCCACACAACGGAAAACTCGGAAAAACAAATCTCTTAGGTTATACTTTATTTTCCCTATAATTACATGACAAGGCGCTGGAATTTGAGGAAAAAATCCCAGTCATAACCAAAAGAATCAGGAATAAACAAAAGCAGATTGACATGAAAAACCATAAACAATTTTCATCAAACCCTAGAGGCTTTTACCAAAATCTCATTAGGGAAAGAATAATAGTTTATGAACGACCAGATCAAACCCAGTTGAAGGCAAACTGGAAACCCCCCTTTGAAACCCCTGAACAGCATAATCAGGATGCTGCCTGGATAGAGACCATCAGGGTGGCAAATGAGGGTAAACCAGAAATGGAGGAGTTATTTACAACGAAGACAAGATAAGGAAACTAGCAAAATTCTCCAACTTTAAAAAACCTGGCGTAGATAAACTACCGAATTTCTGGCTGAAATAGGTCACGGCATTTCACCACCATTACACTGCTGCTTTTCACAAAATTTTGCAGGGATAAGAAGAAACACCAGAATGGCTTACAAGTGGAGAGAGAACCCTCATCCCTAAGACTCGTGAGACAAATCTCCCAAATAAATACCGCCCAATCTGCTGTCTCACCACCACCTATAAACTTTTTACAGGCCTAATTGCAGACAGTATGTATGAACACCTGGATGCTGGAGACTATCTGGAAAGAGAACAGAAAGGATGTAGAAGAAACTGCTTAGGCACAAAGGATCAGTTGCTCATCAACAAAACTATCATTGAAGACTGTAAAACGAGGCAGAAACCTTAGTATGGCATGGATAGACTATCAGAAGGTATTTGATAATGTCCCACACTCGTGGATTTTGGAATGCCTTTCACTGCTAATAATGGTAGGGTGGATTTTGTACTCTTACAAACCAGATTGATGTTTGCCATTTTGTAATCTTACCCATGAAAATGGGAAAATATCCATTCCCCATGTCAAGATTATGAGGGGTATGTTATTTATTTATTTATTTATTGGGTTCAAAATCCCAGCTGAGCCGTGAACGGCCAAGTTCTAAAGGGCCAGTTCTACCTACAGCCCAAGTTAAGCTAAAATTAAAACTTACGGACTTGAGGTCCTATTAGGTCCTACGGTGCCACTCCTACCTCAGGGCTGCTGACTCGATGTGGGCCTACCTTAGGCTTCAGTTGCATGAATTTAAGATAAAAACAAAAGGGGCACTATTTATGGTCTTCTTTCTCAACCTTGCAGCAGCAACAACACAACCTGCACTATTGCACGATGCAACAATCTTTTATCTAAACAACCAAACTGAATTGCAAGAGAGCTCTATAAGACCACACCCTGTAAGTACGGCATTCCACAAACGAGTAGAAAAGACGCGCAGCGCCCCAAAATGATGCCACAAGAGCCCAAAAATGCTAGCTCTAAATTAAGTGAATTTTTCACTAACCTTACAATTATGAGATGGATATATATACACCTTAACTTAATATATACAAGCAATGCTGCATCAATCAGCCTAGTCATCATATCGCCTTGGGACAACAATGGTTCTTCCTCTAGATTTTCTAACAGGGTATATTCCAGGGGGACAGCTTATCGCCCTTGCTATTCTGCTTCACCCTGGACCCCCTTAGCAAACTATTTAGCAGTAATAACAAGGGCTACAACCTCAGTCAAACTAGGCGAAGAAATCCTGACAGTGTACTGAACCATCTACTGTTTATGGATGATTTGAAGCTGTATGCAGACTGACCAAAACCTGGAATTCCTATTAAGAATTGTCCATACTTTCTCCGGTGACATCAAAATGAAGTTTGGATTGGACAAGTGTGCTAAGTGTACACTTAGAGGGGGCAGGAAAATACAAACCCATAACATCAATTTAGGAAGACACTGAGATTAAAGACTTGGAAGAGGATAGTTCCTACAAATATCCTGGGATAGAAGAAAGTGGAAATATAGAACACCGGCAAATGCGAGAGAAAATCAGTGGAGTGTATGTACGAAGACTGAAAAAGATCTGCAAAACCCAACTTACATCAAAGAACAAAATAACAGGGATGGCGAGGGTGCTACTGTAGTATGCGGTCTACCGTTAAGTATGCGGTCTACCAATTATGCGTGGTCTACATAGCAAAATACCGACCAACCAACCTAAATCTGCGCATGACAAAATAAAACCAGTCAAAATGGTAACCTTGAAAGGTTACTCCATCCCAGTATAAACAGACGCGTTAAGTGTTACACTACTCCACCTCAGCATTAAATACTAAGCGTTACACCCCATAATGCTTGCCAAAGAATTATATCACAATGTTATCATTACCGAAGAAGCTGCCGTCTCTTTTTTACGAGAACAATCTTCTTGATGCGGTGCAAGAAGCAGACCCTTGCCATAAATGTGGTACTGTAATGCAAGAAAAACGGAAGCGTGACCGCGGAGGTGAATACGTGGGCATCTAAGAATCGGTCGGTAAAGGATGTCAAACGTCCCGTTCAGTCAGGAAAGGAAACCAATTTTTTTCATTATACTGATATGAATGGCAAGACAAATTGCAAACTAACTTTATGCGAGATCTTGGAATTGATGTTCTATTTTGTCATGGATACTCCAGCAAATACTACAGAAATTTTAACAGGAAAATCAAGCCATACTCTCACGGACTGGTTCAATATGTGCCGCGAAGTTTGCGGAGTGATCGTATCATATCGTACTAGGGGTCAAATGGCCGGTACTGAGGAGAAGCCTATACAAATTGACGAAGCACGGTTTGCTGGGCGACGTAAGTACAATCGAGGAAGACTTAACTGGTGATCGTGCTCCTCTCTCTGAAGATACAGATGTCACAAATAATAGGAACCATGGAGCACGAATCGACGGACCTTGGGTTTTTGGATAAAAATACCGGTAGTCTGAACCATTTTTTAATGTCCAAAGACGATATAGGAATACTCTCATTCCAATCATTCAGCGTGAATGCAAAATTGGGTCGGTGATTCATTCCGATGAGTGGCCCGCATATGGTTGTCTAAATAACATCGGATATCGTCATGAAACGGTCAACCATCAAGAAAACTATGTGGATCCAACCTCAGGGGCACATACACAAGAAATTGAGCGATCTCGGTTGGATGCCAAAATAGATATGAAAAGAGGGGTTCCGCCTCAACTACTACAATCGCACCTTGACTATTACTGTTGGAAGTACTTAGAAAAGAATGTTTTTTATTCCTTAATGTTTAACTTCTTTAATAATTCCTTTTAAATATTTTGAACGGTAGACCGCATACTACAGTAGCACCGATGGCGAGTTTGTTAAGGCTGTTATCAATTGTAGTGTAGGGATCATTGTAGAACTAGATGTTAAAACCAGTCTGATTGTGGCCAGGAAAATCCTCTCTAAACAGAACATACCGGAACCAGTGTCTTCCCAGACTGTACCTACCAAGAAAACTGGGAGGAATGGGATTGACTGAGGTTAACCAGCTGCACCGATCATCGACCATCAGCATTGGGCAGTATCTGAAAAGTTCGAGTAGTCCTACAATAGCTCTGGTCCGTGACCACCACAACACCAGGGTAACGCAACATACTTCCATAACCAAAGTGGCCCGGCACTTTGGAGGCAATAACATGACAGAAGTAGAAACTGAAAGAGTACCAGCCACCTTAATAGGTAGGAAACGTCACAAAAGATTTGTCCAGGTGTAGTGCCTTGCACCACAGGATTATCTTATTTATTTAGATTTAAAATATTTCATTCGTGCCAATTTGTGGCAATTTTCATTAATTTTAATTCTTAACTGGACATTTAATTTTTATTAATCACTGGACATGTTTAAGTATTCAGTGAATAGAAATTTAATTAAAAATTAAAGTGCAATTATTAAAGAAGTTCAAAGCAAATATAAAAATATATTTTGTGCCTTTTAAACAATGTAAATTTTGGGGGCATGGTGTGACTAGACTTGTTTGCTTTTAGGGATTCTTTTGGTTTGTTGGTAACATTGTGGAGTAAAAACAAACGTATTTGCAACGACAACACAAGGGACGCCAAGTTTCCACATTTTAGATACAATCCAAAAGCACGGCACCAGCAAGCAAGATTTTCTTCGTGGTGTTTCTTGTTCATAATGTTTATTTTTTTCCTATTGAATATCTGTATGCAATACCACATACTGTGGACATTAGCAAGCTTCATACTGTGTGGTTAGTACTGAAAGATTCATCATATAAATTATCTTGGACTAAGTTAGGCCTATCTATGCAAAAACCAAATTGTAAATTACTCTAGCCTAGCTGAAGCCTACCGTAGCCTTTGTTTTAGATAATTAACCTCGGCCTACTATATTGAAGAGGCATAGGCCTGCCCATTAATTTTCTTAGTATACTTTACAAGCCTATTATGTTTCATGTTATTTTCTTAGCAGATAGCCTACTAATCATTTGTGGCGTACATACTTTCTTAGATAGTTTTCCTGTTCAACTTAGCACAATCCCATAATGAGGATTAACTGTAATTTATCATCCACAGGTTACTGGGCCTATATAGCATATATATTTTAATTATCAATTTTTGTCATTTTTATTATGTATCATTTTTTTCTGGAATATCACTTACAGTATTCTTGTCTGTCTCTTTGCAGACAAGGTTGTCATTGTGGCTATTAGTTACATATTAGTATTAGTTACAGCCATTAGTATTAGTTACAGCCATTAGTATTAGTTACAGCCATTAGTATTAGTTACAGCCATTAGTATTAGTTACAGCCATTAGTATTAGTTACAGCCATTAGTATTAGTTACAGCCATTAGTATTAGTTGACTAAATCGCTCTTATTCTACAGATGAGGAGGTGGAGTTGTGTCCAGTAGTTCAAAGAAAAGGACACACATACTCAGGGGAGTAACACTTTAATATTTGAATTGTTAATACATTACTTTCATTGTGTTATTGTTGTTACAGGTGGTGGTGCATATATGCCCAAAGACAGGCTCGCATATATAAATAAGATAGAGATTAAATTGAATAAATAAACGAGATAATAAAGACCCTTTCTAAACAAGGGGGAAAACTGAATAATAAGAACCAAAAAGAAAGAATCAAAAGAAGCGCAAGATCATCTAAAGCATTATTTCTAAGGGGTACCTAGACCGTGGTATTTAGGGGATAGCCGGCTGTTCTGGGTATTCACGGGGTGGGGGTACTTTCTTAAATACTGGCGAGAATAAAGCGAGGAACATCTTAAATAAATTGAAGGTGAGAAATTATTCTACTTTTTATCACTGGTAGCAGAGCGTGGTTCGAATTCGACAACATGAGCAATAAAGACAGTGGAGACTGGAGGATGAGAAGAGGATGTCCACATTTCAACGGGAAGCAAGAAGAATTTAGAAGTTGGAGAGGGAGTAGAGAGGATGGGTTGATCGTGTGCGAAGAAGAAGTGGTATACCCTGGTTTGGAAATAAGGATGAATTTAGGAGGGAAGGCATGGGAGGTGACCGAAGATATTAGTCGAGGAAGTCTTAAACAAGAAGGCGGTGCAGCAATTATTTTGTCAGTTCTGGATAAAGTGTATAAAAAGGAGACTTTGATGGAGAATTATGAAAATATGAAGTATTTCAAGATCAAGAGGGAAGTGGGTGAAACGATGAAGGACTACATTTTCCGGTATGAAAAAAACGCGAAGGACTGTAAAACAACATTAGGTAGAGAGATGTTTGAAGGAGAAGTGAAGGGATTTCATGTGCTGGAACAAGCGAGCCTGTCTGAACAACAAAAACAATTAGTTTTATCAGCATGTGGAAAGGAGGAGATGAAATATGAAACGGTGACACGAATAATGAGGAGGATATTTGAAACCTTTGAGGAGGAAGCAAAAGGAGAGGAGTGGTTGGAACATGACCAGATGAATCGTGGATATGGTGGAGGAAGAGGATTAAACAATAGAGGTGGAGGTCGATGGAGAGGAAATTGGAGCAGGAAAGGAGCCGGAAGAAGAAACCCGATGAACCAACAGGGAAAGGTAACATGTACAATCTGCAAATCCGAATGGCATTGGGCCTATGATTGTCCAAAGCATTATAAAAACAAAGGGATGGTTAGTCGATCTGATAATGATAGAGAGAAGAAACACGAGGAAGATAAAGAAGAGAAGATTTACGTGAGTGGGGTCATAACTGAGGAAGAAGAATGGGGAGATATTGAAGCTATTTTAGACACTGGATGCAAATTAACAGTATGTGGAGAACTATGACTATCAAAGATAGTGATGGAGTTGGATAAGGAGGAGCTTAAGAGAATGAGGGCAAAGACTAACATCAAAAAAGGTCTTTACCTTTGGGAAGACGAGCTTCCCATCAAGAGGCATCATGGAAATTCCTGTCAATATAGGAGGACAAAAAGTGTATATAAAAACGAAAATACTGAAAGGAGATGTGCCCTGGTTAATAGGGGAGGAAACTATGTGTAAAATGGATATGAAGGTATGCATGAAGGAGGAAAAGGTGGTGATAGGAGATATGAATAACGTAGAAGTGACTCTTAAAGAAGATAGAAGAGGACACCTGAGAATTGGTTTGATACCACAAAGGAGAAAAGAGATGTGTGGACAGAAGGATGGAAAGAAAAAGGAGATAAGGAGATTAGTGCAGCCATAAGAAAGTTACAACTACAATTCGGACACGCTAGTGGAGAGAGAATTTGGAGGTTGACGGAGGATGCTGGATGGAGTGAGGGACTGGAGGAAGAGCAGAAAAAGATGAAAAACAGATTATTGGAGCAACTAACTGAGTGCGATATTTGTGAGAGATATAAGAAGAATCCACCAAAGCCAGTAGTGGGTTTGAGTTGGAGTAAACAATTTAATGAGGTGGTAGCCCTTGATCTGGGAGAACTTGAGGGACGAAGATTCTTAGTAATGGTAGATATGGCGACAAGATATTGTCAAGCCAGGTGGATAAAGGACAAGACACCAGAGACCGTGATGAATGGAATGATGGTTGACTATTTTCGGAACACCGGCAAAAATACTGACTGACAATGGAGGTGAATTTCAAAACGAAAAAATGAGAATTGTGTGTGAAAAATGGCAGATAAAAATGATGACTACACCAGCAGAAAGTCCATGGAGCAATGGACTGTGTGAAAAGACTGTCGGATTACTGAAGGAGAGTTTGAGGAAGATGGCGGAAGAAGTAAACATTAAGATTGCTCTAGGATGGGTGGTGTTGGCAAAGAATTGTCTGAGTAATTATGGTGGTTTTTCGCCAAACCAATTAGTGTTTGGGCATAATCCGATACACCCGAACCTTCTGAATGATGGCTTCAGCATTGGTGGTGTTGTAGAAGGAAATGAAGAACAGATGGTGAGGGAAAATCTACAAGCGATGCATAAGGCAAGAGAAATATTCATTAAGAATGAATCTTGTTTAAAAATAAGGACTGCTCTGAGGAAAAATATAAGGGTACATAAGATAGAAGATGTGATTATCAATGATGAGGTCTACTACAAAAGAGAAAATGAAAAAGAGTGGAGAGGACCAGCAAAGGTAATTGGCGTAGATGGGAAAACTGTGATTGTGAAGCATGGGGATTCATTAAGGCAAGTGGCGCGAGTGCATATCACTCGGATTCAAGGAACAAATGAAGTCATGAAAGAAGAGAGAGAAAGAGGTAATGAAAAGGAAGAGGAGATCGATAACAACAACTTTGACAGAGAAGAAAGGGACATGGTTATGGTGAGAAGAGATGGAGGAGATCCAGTGTGTGATGATGATGAGGCGATGGAAGATGAAGAGGAATCAGAAGATGAGGTAGAAGATGAGGAAGATGAACGTGAGGAGGAGGTAGAGAGAGAGATTATACCTAAGTTGAAAAAAGGAGATAGAGTCAGGGCCCGGCATAAGGAAACAGGCGAACGAGAAGAATGGAAGATTTTGGGTTTAGCTGGAAAAAGATCGAGTAAAAAGTGGGGAGACAGCTACAATATACAAGAAATAAATACCGGCAGGAAAGATTGGATTGATTTAAGAGAGTACGAAGAGATAAGGAAGATAGATGACGAGGAGGAAGTCCTGCTCGGTTTTGAGGATGAAAAGGTAGAGGAAGCCAAACGAAAGGAATTACAAAGCTGGCTAGATAACGAAGTGTATGAAGAAGTAGAAGATGTTGGTCAGAAAAGTGTGTCCACAAGGTGGGTGGTGACTGAAAAAGTGAAAGCAGGTAAAAGGATTTGTAAAGCAAGATTGGTGGCGAGAGGATTCGAGGAAGAAATGGAAGACTGGGAAAAAGATGCACCCACTTGTAACCCAGAAACTTTAAAATTGTGTCTATGCATAATTAATCAGAAGGGATGGAAGTGTCATACTTTAGATATTGCAACTGCATATTTACAAGGAGAAAGAATACAGAGAGTAGTGTATGTCAAACCACCCAGTGAAGTAGAAAGTGGTGTTCTATGGCAGTTGAAGAAAGCAGTTTACGGACTTAAAGATGCGGCAAAAGCATGGTATATGAAGGTGGTGAAGGTGGTGGTGGAGCTTGGAGGAGTTAAAAGCAAACTGGAACCAAACATGTTTTATTGGAAAGATGATCAAGGAAGTGTAAGTGGAGTCCTATGTGCACATGTAGACGATTTTTGTTACGGAGGAGATGATAATTTTCTTAAGACAGTTATTACGAAGATGAAAGAAAAATTGAAGGTGGGAGATCAAGGAAGGCAGAATTTCAAGTATATAGGAGTTCACGTAAGACAACAAGAAAAGAGAATACTCATTGAGCAAAGGAAATACATCGAGAGTATACAAGAACCCGAAGGGAAGCTTTATCAAGGTCTTAGAGTCCTAAAAAGGAAAGAGTTGACTCTCTATCGATCAATTGTGGGACAACTGAATTGGATATCACAACATATCTTACCCGAAATAGCTTATGATGTAAGTGATCTAAGTAGAGCGTTTAAAGAGGGAACACACAGGATATGAGAAAATTAATAAAAATCGTGAAGAAGGCAAAAAGATCAAGGGGAGAAATCGTCCTAGAAAAATTGGATGAAGAGAAAATATTTTGGGAAATATATGCAGATGCCTCGTTTGGAAATGTGGAGAACGAACAAACTCAAATCGGATACATAATATCATTAGCAGATGATATGGGAAGAAAATGTCCAATATGGTGGAAGTCGAGGAAGGCAAAAAGAGTGGCAAAAGCTACAATTGAAGCTGAGGCACTGAGTGTTGGAGAGGCTATTGAGGGAGGAATTTACTACAATCAACTATGGAAGGAGATAGTGGGGGGCAGAAAGATTGAAATAAGAGTGAAAACTGACAGCAAAACACTAATGAAGGCGATAAAATCAAATACTGGTGTCAGTAGTAAACGGCTGAGAATTGATATAGCTGCAATTAAAGAAACTTTGGAGAGTGGTGAAGTGACAGAGGTGGAGTGGGTGCGAGGTCTGGAGCAGGTGGCGGATGTGTTGACCAAGAGAGGAGTCGCCGAAGAAAATATAAGAAGATACGTGGGAGGAGAGAGTTTGAAAAAAACTGAAGGAGGAAGAGAAGAGGATAAGAGTGACTAAATCGCTCTTATTCTACAGATGAGGAGGTGGAGTTGTGTCCAGTAGTTCAAAGAAAAGGACACACATACTCAGGGGAGTAACACTTTTATTTGAATTGTTAATACATTACTTTCATTGTTATTGTTGTTACAGGTGGTGGTGCATATATGCCCAAAGACAGGCTCGCATATATAAATAAGATAGAGATTAAATTGAATAAATAAACGAGATAATAAAGACCCTTTCTAAACAAGGGGGGAAAACTGAATAATAAGAACCAAAAAGAAAGAATCAAAAGAAGCGCAAGATCATCTATTGCAAAGAAGAGCTAAAGCATTACAGTATTTCTAAGGGGTACCTAGACCGTGGTATTTAGGGGATAGCCGGCTGTTCTGGGTATTCACGGGGTGGGGGTACTTTCTTAAATACTGGCGAGAATAAAGCGAGGAACATCTTAAATAAATTGAAGGTGAGAAATTATTCTACTTTTTATCATTAGTTACAGCCATTAGTATTAGTTACAGCCATTAGTATTAGTTACAGCCATTAGTATTAGTTACAGCCATTAGTATTAGTTACAGCCATTAGTATTAGTTACAGCCATTAGTATTAGTTACAGCCATTAGTATTAGTTACAGCCATTAGTATTAGTTACAGCCATTAGTATTAGTTACAGCCATTAGTATTAGTTACAGCCATTAGTATTAGTTACAGCCATTAGTATTAGTTACAGCCATTAGTATTAGTTACAGCCATTAGTATTAGTTACAGCCATTAGTATTAGTTACAGCCATTAGTTGCAGATTGTTATATATTAGCTAAACGGTGCTATTATTTAATTTCGCATTTATATATCAAAGTTGTTACGGGTAAATATCCTCTCTGCATTTACAAATAATTGTTGCACATAGTTTATTAATTGTTGTAAATAAAATACAAAATTCATGTTGACAATTTTTATAATCCATCCTTCCTTTTTCATTAAAATTATTTTTGCGCCGCAGTGCCGGATGCCAATCCAGTATTTGGGTGCTGGTGACCTTGGCATTTAATTAATTATCTTCGTAAAGGTCTATAATAAATTAGACCCTTACACAGGAACAACAGGCCAAGCATGCAGAAGAATGGGAACATCAAAGAGCTGGAAAATATTATCAAGAATTACAGAAGGATTATATCAACAAAGAAGGATCATTGGAATGGTTAAGGAGAGGAGTTCTGCAATATGACGGAGAGCGACTAATAATGGGTGCCCAAGATCTTGCACTCCTAACAAATGCATTTAAAAAAAAAAATGGCTGGAATAAGTAATAACGACGGGTGTAGATTCTCTCATGTTGAGGTAGAAAGTGTGGCCATCTAATATCAGGCTGCAGGGTGCTCCTGGCGCAGAGGGGTACTATACAGCCAGGCACAATAAAATTTGTAAATATATTCACTGGAAGATCATGATACATTTTTATTACATTCTAATTCTAATGCTATGGGAACACACACCTGCACCAATTACTGGAAACAACCCTTATACGAAGAAAAACCTCATGCTGGCAGGATGTCACTAAGGACAAAAAGGTTCCCTCAACCAGCTTATGCACCAGGGTGGGTGAGGAGAGCAATGGTGTAACTTCTCTCAATCCCAGAGAAGAAGAAACTTTGCCAAAAGAGATCAATGCAGGGGACCCCACCAGGCCAAAGTAATGACCCTGGACCCCAGCAGTTTCAATGGAAAATGGCCCCAGAAAGAAACCTGTGAAGGTATGATACAATAAAATGGACCACTGAAAAGAAAATTTCACACTACTCTGAATACTCTCAATATGAGAAATGGAGCAGGCAGAAGAATGTAATCCTAGGGAAGAAAATCAGGAAATCCAACTTACTTGAAGATAAGAAAAATACCTGTCAAGAAACTACAATCATTAGCCACACAAGTGGCTAAGTACCTTACAGAGGAGGAAATTAGTAATATTAAACAAAGCGCCCTTAGGGAAGCAGCCGAGGGCTACATTGCCAGAGAAGGTGAAGAAAGAGGAAAAATGAGATTGTGGACAAGAGAAGAGAAATGGACACTGATATGGGCTACAAAGTATGCCAGCAGAAACATGAGACAGGAGGACATCACAAGGGAATAGAGAAAGATCTTCCATTTTGCCCATGTCAGAGAGACACTCCAGCTACAAGATTAACCACTCAAAAGTACTTCATAGCCCAGAGGGTATTTAGTGAACAAGAAATGGAATACATGAATGAAACAAGCTTATCCGCAATGAAATCAGCCCAGTAATAAACCCTATTCCACTACTCCAGTGCCTTGAAGCTGCTCAAAATATTGATGATGCATCTGATATCTCATTGGATACACAAAGCAGACAGCACGCCGGCCAACATTCTTTAACCAATCCAAATCATCAGATAGGAATGGGTGGCTCACCACCCAGTTTGCCTGGGTCCTTTGACTGATCATTACCTTCCCCAGCTAGATCAAGAACCCCTCCCCCATCACCAAGATATGAAGATATAGATTTACAGCAAATAGAAACATGAGGAACTAGCAAATCTAATTGAAATTGTTAAAACCATGAATATGGAAAGCCAGCCCCAACTGATCAAACTTTAAACAACTATTATGCAAACTGTCTATTAATTGCTACATTTACTTAGTAAAAATAGACTAGTCCCAGTCAACAGACCTTAATGAACTTAAGTAAATTACGCTGCTGGCCTATACATGCAACAAACTTGTCCAAAACTTTAGACCAAAGCCAGCCCCCCCCCCCCCCGTCAAAACCGTAAGTGTAAACCAAAACATCCTCCCTGGACAGTTAAATTAACTAAACAACTTACACAAGCCAGACGAGAACTGAACCATAAAATAATATTTCCAAACACCCACACAAGGAAAACTAAAAAAACAAGTAGGGAAAATAAAAAGAAAGTATAACTTGAGAGAATCCAATTTCAGCGCCTTGTCATGTAGTTGAAGGAAAAATCCCAGCCATAGCAGAGAGAATCAGGAATAAACGAAAGCAGATTGAAGTGAAAAACCATAACAAGCAATTTTCATCAAACCCTAGAGGCTTCTATCAAAATCTCATTAGAGAAAGAATAATCCATGAACCACCCGATCAAACCCAATTGGAGGCATACTGGAAACCCCTCTTTGAAACCCCTGAACAGCATAACCAGGATGCTCACTGGATAGAGACCATCAGGGTGGCAAATGAGGGTAAACTGGAAATGGAGGAGTTATTTATAATGGAAGATAAGATTAGGCTAGGTTTTAAAGTTTGAGAATTTTGCCAATTTCCTTGACAAACTCCCAAATTTCTGGCTGAAACAGGTCACAGCATTACACCACCATTACAATGCCGCGTTTCACAGAATTTTGCAGGGAGAAGAAACCCCAGAATGGCTTACAAGTGGAGATACAACCCTCATCCCTAAGACAAATCTCCCAAATAAATACCGCCCAATCTGCTGTCTCACCACCACCTATAAACTATTTACGGCCTAATTGCAGACAGTATATATGAATACCTGGAGACTATCTGGAGAAAGAACAAAAAGGATGTAGAAGAAACTGCTTTGGAACAAAGGATCAGCTGCTCATCAACAAAACTATCCTTGAAGACTGTAAAAAGAGGCAGAAACCTAAGTATGGCATGGGTAGAGACTATCAAATGCCTTTTGATAGTGTCCCACACTCCTGGATTTTGGAATGCCTCAAGCTGTACAAAATCCACCCTACCATTATTAGCACTAACAAACCAGATGGCAAAATGGAGAACAAACCTCAATCTCACCCATGAAAATGGAAAAATATCCATCCATCAAAATGAAGACCAAATTCAGACGGTTTTTAAAATTAAAACTAAGTTCCAGATATGCTCCCAAACCTTTGGCTTAAACAAGTTTCAGTGCTGTACCATCTCTGCCATTCAGCAGGCAAGTGAAGGCTGAAATACAAAGAGCAGTCACAATCTCTTACCATTGAACAATTTAGGGTGGATCGATTTTACATTTTTTTCGATTTCCATATTCTAATAGACAAAAACTTGCGCATGCATGAGAAAATAGCCTCTGCAAAATTTTAGCTTAATAGGTAATCATCTTCTGCCCCCGGCAGAGCGATGAAAATCATATTTTTAGTAGTCAAAAACGTATTTTTTATAATTTTTAAAATATTTCAATATGCATCAAAATTATTCCTAATAACTATAAAGTCGATGAAAAAGACCTCATATGATCGTTTTTCCAAGCGCGTTGTCCTACGTTAATATCTTTTGCCCCCGGCAACAACGTCAAATGTTGAAAAAATAGGTAATTTATATACATATTTTCAGATCGGCTCTGTCTTAAATAATGCATTTATATATTTCCCATAGCATTTATATCGTTGCTTAGGCATGAAATAACACACACGCAAAATTTTATGACGAGTAATATCTTCTGTCCCCGAGAAAAGTCTAAATGTGGATTATAATTACGTTAATGCGATGTTATAAGTACGATAAGTACTAAGTACAGCTCCTCGCTTGCTAATTTTATAAAATTAGCAACCCAGAACTCACCACGAGGTGGTGGCTGTACGTCGAGTTCCACCCTATCCAGCCCCAACCACCCTTCCTTTGGCTGCATGTCGATTTACATACGGTAATCTTTCTTAGAATCAAATCGTGGAATTTTTGTTCGGGAGTGAAGACGGGAGCGGATGAATCCGTCCCTCTCTTCTATTCCACTTACACTGGCAGAGGCTTCGGTTACTGATTTGATGAGTCTCTCGACCGCTTGAGTATGACAAGGGAATAGTGGGATCAGTCCATCAGGCTGGTCTCCTGTCTCAACAAACTCTTTTATTCGGGTATCAGGTATTGTTTTTGTAACGGGGTTTCGGTCACCTCAGCCGTTTGCCAGTTGATCATTTCGTAATAGTTTTGACTATCGTAGAGCAGCTCAGGCATGGCGAAGGCTCGAATTTCCCCCGCTGGTGATTGTTTTGATCATGCTTTTAATATTCTTCTCCATCCCAATTCTCTTGTGTGTTGCTCATCGGCATGTAGCATGGAGATCAAAATATTTTCTGGGTGAGCAAAGAAAGAATTTCTACGGAGGTCTTTGTTGGCGATTGTCTTAGATGTTTGAGGCATGGTCTGAGAGAGACGCATCATTTCGAAAAAATGTTTTGCGCCCTCAATGAAACGAGTTTTTCTTTATCTTAAACCAAATTGGTGCGTAAACTGTCATAATGAATCGCACAATTTCGTTGAAGGTGCTGGAGGGTTCACTGGTTGAAACAGAGGCGCAGAAATCTATTTGCTGTTGTCAGCCACCTGAAATGCGCCATCTTACCTGGATTTCGAGCCGCGAGAGCTGAAGAGCAGCTACCGCTCGACACTGCTCTGTAGATGCCTAACATATTTTTGGCCAGTGCTCAACTCGGCATCATCTATGTCAATGTCGGGAGATGGAATGGCATCGAATTCTGTAATTGGAAGTTTTTCGCAGTCGTTCAGTTGTTTTCCAACTGGTCCAGTAAAGCCCATTGGCCCAGTTGTTTTGCCGTCCAAGTCTTGAATGAGGTGTCGCAGTGATAATTCATTACCGTGTAATAGGCATATGATCCACTGAACTGGCCTTTGTAGTTTCATTTCAATCATACGAATGGCTCCACCCTTTCGACCCGTGTTCACTGCGGTACCATCACAGCCGATAGCCACAATGTCGTCCGTGCTAATATTGTTAGTCTGCTGCTGCTGCTGCTGCTGCTGCTGCTGGCAGCACTCACTAGAGATGACCTTTAAACCCTAGCCTAGAGTCAAAATTTTGCGTGTGTGTTATTTCATGCCTAAGCAACGATATAAATGCTATGGGAAATATATAAATGCATTATTTAAGACAGAGCGCCGATCTGAAAATATGTATATAAATTACCTATTTTTTCAACATTTGACGTTGTTGCCGGGGGCAAAAGATATTAACGTAGGACAACGCGCTTGGAAAAACGATCATATGAGGTCTTTTTCATCGACTTTATAGTTATTAGGAATAATTTTGATGCATATTGAAATATTTTTAAAATTATAAGAAAAATACGTTTTTGACTACTAAAATATGATTTTCATCGCTCTGCCGGGGGCAGAAGATGATTACCTATTAAGCTAAGATTTTGCAGAGGCTATTTTCTCATGCATGCGCAAGTTTTTGTCTATTAGAATATGGAAATCGAAAACAATGTAAAATCGATCCACCCTATAATGAACATGCCACCCTCTTACCTAGATCTCTGGATGCAAAGCTTCCAAATATAATGGTTATAATTAGGGATGTACTGGCTAGTCGGTAAATAGTAGGTAGTCGGCACAGTCAGCCAACTATTGGTAGTTGGCTTAGTTGCTAAATATTTGCTAATTTAAATAATCTTGAGGAATTATAAATTCAATGCTTGCAATATTAAACATAAATGTTATGTTACATAACTTTCATTAGCCTTGTAAACGTTTGTTTTTTTATGTAAATGTAAACTTTTTTTTGTAGAAATAAACTTCGATATAAGTTTATTTCTACAAATATGTCTGATTCCTTAGTTCGTATTGCTGGATCCATCTTTCAACCAAGGGTGAACACTGCATTGTATTATCAACACTAGGACAAATCATATTCTATTATGGTGAAATGACTGATGTTGCCATTCAGGCATGCATTAAATTTGTATGAAACATACCAAGAGCTCTAAATTGCATATGCATTACATATATATTTAAATAGAATTTAAGAGGTGTGTAGCAGCCAGAAATTAAAATACTTTTCTCTGCAAACCTAAGTAAGAACGAATTCTTATAGTCCTTAGAGTCCTTTCAAAACTTGGCTGACTCGTCAGCAGACAGCCATAATTCACAGTTGGCACATCTCTAGTTGTAATTAAATATATTATTTTACTTGAATTCTTGTTTTCCAAGAATCATTTATAATAATAGGTTATTTTAAAGAAAGTTTTTAATAAAATAAACTGAAAACATTTGTTCATGGAAACACTTCTTTTTAATTTAATTTAAAACATCTGGTTCAATTTTTTTTAATTTTATTTGTATGAAATCTATACACCCAATATTTCATGATTAAGTAATCTCTAATAACTGTAGAGGCTGAAGTTTAGGCAATAATGATGAACACAGGCAGATCATAATTGCTAAACTGTTAGAGGATGCTGATATTCTCTGTCTACAGAGAATGTCTTTTGAAATGACTTAAAAGTTATAGGACCCGAGTAGTCTGTGCAATGACTTTCACGGGATAGGGGAGGCTACCAGACATAAAAAAGATGGTTTCCATGCAGGCCACTCACCTGGTAGGATAGCTATTGTATGGAGGTTACGGTATGGGAAATACAGGATGGTCCAAAAGTTCATATCTATTTCTGAAAAAATAGTTTTTTAGGATAAAAATGTAATTAAATGTATATTTATTCAGGAAGCTTACGTCTAAGGTTCAACATGAGCACCATCAGTGTCTGCAAATCTCTTCTGTCCACTGCATTGTGGAACACATTCTCCAGCATCTCTGTGGGTTTGCAGATCCTGCAGGTCTAACTCATTTTGTAAACCTCAGACTTTATGAAGCCCTATGTAAAGTAGTCTGATGGTGTTAAATCCGGATACTGTGCAACCCAGTGGCTGTTTCCACCATGTCCAATCCAGTGATTTGGTAAGAGCTCATTAAGGTACGCCTGAATGATGTTTGTCCACATGGCATTCTCGACAGTTGTCTTTCAAAAAGATGGAGCTCTGTGTCACTATACAAAGCTGGGATTCAAGAAACTACTGAAGCATGTCAAATTATTGTCAAAATAAATTGGCCTTGTTACTGTAGCATCTGCAAAGAAAAAAAAAGGTCCATAAATCTTTGATCTTGTCATACTCAACCAGACATTAACTTTAGGAGAATCGATCTCCCATTTGTAGAACTCTGTTGGTTTTTCACCAGCCCAGATATGGCAATTAACCTTCCTGCATGTGTGCAATGTCACCGCATCACTAAAAAGAATATGGTTTAATAAGTTTTTCATATGAATTCTTCAATTAATTCTGTACACATGGTGGCTCATCTTAGATAATCCTATTCGTGTAATTCATGTAGCACACTTGAATATGGTAACTTTTCTTTTTTAATGTTGATTTTAAATTCCTTAAAACAGTAATTTTTGGTATGCTCAGTCTATCTGATTCTGTGCGAATTGACATTCTAAGATTTGTTTCAAAGGCATCTCCTACCAATTCAACATTTTCTTGAGGTACCTGGATGTCCAGATCCTGTTTTAAATTTATTGACCAGCTTGAAAATTGCTTTGTCTGTAGGTCCTGGTTTGTGAATCTTTTGAATTTTTTTAATATTTCTTTGCACTTCTTCCATTAGATACAGTTTCACTACCATCGCACATTCTACATCCATCATCTATGGCCTGAAGAAAATAAATATTTCAGCAAAATAAATAGGGACTTTTGGGCCACCCTGTATATTAATGAATTAAAACTTGGTTTAAACTCCCAAACTGGAATAGAAATCTGTGTTGACAACAAAAAATGTCATTCTGCGCATCTGTGCTTTTTCAGGCATTTGATGATAATGATTACCTCATTAAACGGGCAGGCGAGTAGTATTACACTGGTATGCATATGAAATTTTTGTCTGCTGTGAGGGTTTTTTCAACTCATATTATAATTCGACCATGCTGAATTCGAAAATGACATTGGTTTTCCTCAATCAGGTCAGGTTTTTTCTCTATTGGTCATTTATTATAAGTCCAATTTTATCCCCAAATTTATTGATTTTTTTTAGCTTAAACACTGTAGATACGAGTAATATTATAAGAACACTCGTGAAAAATGAAAACATTGTGTGAATAAATACTTTTATTCATACAATGAATATGGAAAAAAGTTTGAGAAAAGAATGAAGTTTTCTTGGCTTTCCGTCTGTGTTTTTCTTCGGGCACGTCTCGCTTCAAACACCAGCAATAGTCCGCCAGCATATTGATATCCCAGTTTCCCTGGTACCTCTCTTCCATTATTTTGATATCTTGGTGAAATCGTTCACCCTGTTCCTCACTATAATCCCCGCAATTTTCAGGAAAATAGTCCAAGTGGGACCACAAAAAGTGCATTTTTATGGACATGCGCGACCCATGAGCTTTGAAAGCTTCCATCAAGTTTTCGACAACGGACTCGTATTCTGGACTTCTACGCTTGCCAAGAAAATCAGTGACAACTGATTTGAATGCCTGCCAGGCATTCTTCTCAGTTGGAGTCATTGGCGTTTTCGAACTGAGTATCCTTCATCAAAGTTCGAATTTGAGGACCATCAAAAACCCCAGCATTTAGTTTAGTATCAGATATATGAGGAAATTTACTCTCGAGATATCGGAGTGCTGAACCCTCCTTATTCATTGATTTGATGAAATTTTTCATCAAGCCCAGCTTAATATGAAGTGGTGGGAGCAAAATTTTTGTTGGTGGTACAAGGGCACTGAAACGACATTATGCGACCCAGGTTCAAAATTCTCTCTGGATGCCCATTCACGCTGTGCATAGTGCTTCTCATCCGCTCGGCTATCCCATTTGCAGAGGAAACATGGGTATTTCGTGTATCCCCCTTGCATTCCCAATACAAATGCCACAATCTGAAAAAAAATGAAAATATTTAAAGAATTTAGAGAATTTGTTCTCAGATAAAAAAATCTATGCATTGGACTGTATCACTTCTGTGGGGAAGTTAAGTGTTCTTATACGCTCTCAAATAACCTTTGGAAAAACATAGTCAATAGCAATAGTTTACTTATGATATTAGTATTACCTTCAAATCTCCACAGATCCTCCAGTTATGTTGGTCGTATACGAGAGCATCCAGTAAAATTTTCATGTTATCGTAGCTCTCAGTAAGTTGTACGGAATGTGCTACAGGGACTGATGCAACCCTATTCCCAATGTTGAGAAGTACTGCTTTCAAACTTCGTTTAGACGAGTCTATAAATAGCCTCCATTCTGATGCGTTATATGGCAGGCCCAAGGATTCGATTAGCCCCTCAACATTGCAGCAGTACACTAAGGAAGAGGTATTTTCGTGCACTGCAAAAACTTGCGGAATTCTTCCTCTCGTTTCCTATACCAGGAGAATGTTGTTCCCGGAGCCAGCAAGTTGTCCTCTCGAAGTCGTGAGCCCAAGATCTCGGCAGCTAATTTGGAAAGTCCTAAATCCTGGTAAGATCATTAAGTTTGGCCTGGTTGAGAGGCCTCGGCTCATTTGAAGCGGTATTTTGAGGTATATACGACTGGGACTGGTCATTGATTCATCATCAGAATCATCGAAGTCCAGGGTTTGAGGTGGGTCGGGTATTGGAATTCCAGGACCATGGGGTACAGGTCTCATAGCAGAAGGAATGTCAGGGTATACAACAATGTGTTTATTCTTCTTGTTAACTCCTGAAAATAGAAACACAAACATGGATATAAAACTTGCATATGAAATAGAAGAAGCATTCAGACAGTGGCGGCTCGTGAGGGAAGGCTGCGGTCTGTAAGATATGAAATAGGTCGATGGAGTCTGTATATTTTTTTTTTCTTTCTTTTTCATTCATATTGTCCCTTCGGGGACAATATGAATGAAAAAGAAAGAAAATATACAATCATTGTATATGTAAATGTAACTTGTATAACAATATGTGTGTAAATGTATTTTCTATAACAATATGTATATGTAAATGTATGATTACCATTATGGTGAATATTACATTATGGTGAATATTATGTCAAGTTTCATACGAGGATTTCAAAATATTTAAGAAAAATAAATTTATAAGCCCACCTTGGATGTTTGTCATGCAGAAATAGCAATCTGTCACGTGATCCTTTCCTTCTCTCCAAATCATGGGAATTCCAAAAGGCAAAGATTTCGCTCTGCCTTTGCTCCATCTTCTCAAATTTTCAATGCACGTCTTGCAGCACATATGAGGGGCGAAATTTTTGTCCTGGTCCCCTAGCTTAATTCCAAAGTATGCTCTATACATTGTCTTCACAAATTTAGTGATTTGGGACTGGTTATTTGGCATGGTAACCGTCCCACATATGTAGCAGAATCTATTGGGATCATTTTTACACGCTCTATTCATTATGAAATATTTTATCTATATGCCTGAAAAGTAAAAAAAGATAATATACAAGTGAAACAAGTGATGATAGATGTTACTGTTCCAATTCCGCTTTGACCATCACGAAAAATTCTATTTTACTTATGAGGCCATAGCCGGATAACCTGAGCTGATTGAGAAAAACGGATTGCAGATTCGAAATCAGCAGGAAAAACTATAAAAATCACTTACAAAACCCTTGACAGCAAAATTGATGCATACCAGTGTTATTGATGAGTTGGATACGACATGTGTAGATATTATAATTAATAATAAATCTTTGTTTGGTAATCAATGAAGATAACGTGACCCTTTCATCTATATATAATCTTCCTGGTGATAGCTTTATGTATGTCAATGATAGTTGGCACACTACCTCATGGTTGGATCGCTGTATATGTACACCTGATGCAAATTAGGTAGTTCTGAATATGGTACTTTTGTAGTCCTATGCTAGTTCTGATCATCTGCCCTTCTGAGTTGAGTTCGATATTGATTGTATTCTGATGCTATCATAGGCAAATGATAGATGTAAAGTAAAGTTAGACTGGTTCAGGCTTGATGATGAGGGTAAACGATGGTACTATGTTGGTTGTACTGGTGCTCCAGGTAGGTATTGGCTGGTAGGTAGGTATTGGCTGGTAGGTAGGTTATGCACAGTAAACAAAACTGGCACTGCACCAATTTGGTTCCTTGCATAGCACATGGAAAATAATAACATAAGCAACAGTTTATTCATAGCAGTTTTTGTATTGTTCCACCACAGATAGGACATATCCAATCCAGTACAGTAAGTTCTAAAATGATAAATTTGACTGATTTTGAACATGCATCAAATTTCCTTACTCGTATGTTACCATGTATATGCAGATTTTTGCAATGCCTCTCAATTTCATGCTCATCTCATAGCTCATGAGATGACTTAAGTGTCTCTTTTGAAATGAATGGTCAAACAATACCTGACAAAGACCCACATGATACACGTTTGAGTAGATTACACAAAATCAGAACAGATATATGTGAACAATATGGTGTACAAAATGATATCCTCTATAATGGGGGCAAAGGGCTAATGGTATTCTCAGTGCATGAGGAGAGGGTGACAGAAGGATAAGGTCATCAGCATACAGTAAAGGATTAATTTTTTCTTTTTACTCCAGTGACAACTGGTACATGCAGATTTTTGTTCATTAGTAAGGTCATTCATGTATGTACAGAAAAAATAAGCAAGGGGGTATGTTATCACCCTAACAATAGTAATCTTACCTTGTCAAATGTAATAAAGGGTGTACAATGTACATGGTGCAAAAGGCATTGCAGAACGATGGGAAATCATTATGAAACCCATTTAATTGTCTCGAGGGGGATAGACTAAATACATGTCTAAATGTAGAACGCTCTGAGGAGCTACTAATTAATGACTCAAACTTTTATCTAACTTATGAATAACCTGCCAGATCTCTGTGGCCTAGATGGCATAAAAGCAGAACATTTAAAATATTGTAGCCCTCGTATAATACCTATGCTTGCAGTGTGTTTCACAATCTATATGATAGATAGGTACTTGCCACAGTCCATTTTGTCAGTTGTATTCAGTGGCATACATAAGCGGGGTAGGCATAGGGGGCATCGGCCTCCCCCATTGTAAAAATTACTACTCATTAAATATATTTGAGAAATAAATTTTAAAAAAATCGATAACTTTGCAACATTCACCACAAAAAAATTTGATGTCATATGTAATTTTAGTTATTTCATGGTTACCGGGACATGTTATAAACGTTCCTAAGCCAGCCAAAATTGATTTTGAGTTAATGTCTTTATACGTACGATTAATTTGTGCAAATTTAATTCTTTGCCCATAATTGGAAATAAGATACAACTGAAGCTTTCCAAGACGCAATTCATTTTGATTCCAAATCAATCATCAATTTTGAGCTCACACTATATACATACATACATACACATATATATATATATACTCCCATTTAAGAAATGCTGTATACGCCCCTGGTTTTATTGTTAGCAGTTGTTAAAAATAAAGGTACTAGTATCTGCGATAGGAATAATTACAGGGCGATAGCACTTGCCAGTATACTTTCTAAGGTGTTAGAATATGTCATTGATAAATAATTGTCATAAGTCTGCAAGTAAATACTTATTCTATCAGTTTGGCTTTAGAATGAAACATGATACTCTACTGGCATGTGTTTATATGATAAAGGAAGCCGTCCTGAAGTACAAGATGTCAAGTAGCAATGTATATTCCTGTTTTTTGTATATATGTATAAGACCTTAGCAATGAACTAAAAACTGCACGTACTGGCTGTGTCATTGGAAAGGAAAAAATTAATCATTAATGTATGCTGATGACCTTGCTCTTCTGTCACCCTCCCCATGGGCTGAGAGTACAATAAGAGAGATGCGAACAATATGGTATAGAAAATGACCATCTATAATGGGGCAGAGTTGTATTTTGATTTTTAGGAGTAACCTACTGAAACATGTATCATGTGGGTCTTCTGAAATGAAAAGTCAGACAGTACCTGTCAAAGACACGTAAATACTTAGGTTATGTAATTACACGCGAGCTGCAAGATGAGCTTTATATAGAGAACGTAAAACGCTATATGTACAGGGTAACATGCTCGTAAGGAAATTTTGGATATGTTCTAAAAAGGTAAGTTTTAACTGATTCTGAACTTACTGTACTGCATTGTATAGTGTATACATCTCATCTGTGGTGGAACTATACAAAAACTATGAATAAACTATGTTGCTTATATCAATATTTTCTGTATGCTATGTCGGGAACCAAAATGGTGCAGTGCCAGTTTTATGTTTACTACGCGTAACCTACATACGTGCCAAATGTTAATCCGGAAGAATATATACTGTATAATTTCATTACTAGGGTCCAAAACAGCTCTAATGTGTTATTGTGCAATGTCCTGTCTTCAGATACTGTGTACCTCTCACCTATATGGCAGTCTTGGACAGGCCCACTGAGAGGGTGTGGATACCGTCGAAAAATCCCCTGGGCCCGGACCTCTAGGCGACCCGGAAAGAGGGGGGATAAAACCTAAAAATATTAATAAAGCAATTGATTAAATAACAGGAAATATAATTAATGAACATACATTTTAAAGAGATTATCATAGTCAAAGTGAAACTGATAAAAATACTATCTGCGGTCCACTAATGCCCAAGACCAACTGACAGATCTGGGAACCATTGTAATTGAAAGCCAGTTAGCCCGTACTTTAAATTTCATCAGAATCATTAACCACTTTGCTAGAGAGAAGGCAAAGAAGGTACACTTCTAATTATGAAAATCTTGCAGTAAACAATTATCTTCCCTGCATGGACTGGTATTGCATTTGTAAATTGTATGGTGATAGAATTAATATAATTGATTCGAAAAATAAAATGGTCATTTTCTTCAGAGTTGTTTATTCATACTGTATGTTTTGAATAGTGACTTGGACATATAATCAGTTTGCTTGTTGTGTGCACAAAAAACATTCATAATAAAATACTGAGTAAACAAGGGGACCCATATACCAATCCTTCCCCGGGGCCCGTGGCAGCTCTCGGCGGCCCTGGTCTTGGTTCAAACAACTGCTGGTTTGCAATACCTTATTTTTGTAATGTAGCAAAGATTATATGCATATTAAATTGTGTTATAATAAGATTGTATTTGTATGTTGGGTTAAATGCCTATGCTGGCCTTATTTTTGTACTTGTACGTTAGGTTAAGTGGCTATGGATCGTGAATGATCTGCAATAAAGATGTTTGTTTATATTTAGTGAAATTGTTTGAGAACTACTGTTAAAATGGCTATCATCGATAAAGACTCATAATATATGTGCCGATATTAATCATTTTAATTCATTAAAAAAATTTGATAACCAGTTTAGAAAATCTAGAACAGGAATCTGGTGTAAGCAATTGCATGGTCTCATCGATGAATGAGTTTAATGCCTTTGTATTACAAAAAGATATTTATAAAAATCTTTCAGTGCTAAATCTAAACATTCGAAGCTCACTTAGGAACTATAAATTTGACCGAAGTAGTTTTCAAAAGGGCAATAAGTAGTTAGTGTTACAACTCTCACGGAAATCTGGTTAAACAGTAGTATTAAAAACCTGTATAATAGATAATTACGTTGCTTATCATACTGATAGAGATGGTCAGGTTGGTGGGGATATCTCCGTTAGTCGTAAGTTTTATGCACATACACAAAGTATTTTCTGTATGTAATAGTGAAAACCTAATATTAATAACTTTTTAATTCACTTAGATAACATGTTATGCAACTTCTGTAAATCGAATGCCATAGTTGCGGGTGACTTCAACATCAATTTGCACTCTGAAGCAATCTCTCATAAATTTTTAAACTTAATGATTTCTTTCTATCTTAGGCATACTATTACCAAACCCACTCGAGTCTGCAACTTGGGTAATCGAATAACAGAATCTACGATTGATAATATTTATAAATAACAATGCCCAAGTAAATTCTGGAATTATAACCACAAACATCAGTGATAATTTCCCTACTTACGCTATTTTCAATAACATTGTTCAGGTTGTGGACAAAACTATTGATGAGAGAATATTCTCAGAAGTTAACAAAAGAAAATTTACTGGGGCTGTAGAAAATACTCTATTTGACTGTGACGAGCCTATGAATGACCCAGATCATATGTTTCAGTTCTTCTATGACATTATTCCATATTTTTAATATTTGCTTTCCTTTAAGGAGAAAAATAGTTTGGCCCAAAAGTGTCGCAAGTCCACGAATCACTCCAGAAATTATTACTTCAATAAAGAGTAGGAATTTTTCTTTGTAATTGCAATTTGAATAATTTATAAGTACAATAAACTCAATTCAGAAACAAGTTAACTAAAATAATCAAAATTGTAAAATATAACTTATAACAATCAATTTTCTAAACATAAAGGAGACATGAAAAACACTTGGACAACCATAAACGGTCTTCTCGGAAACCAAATTAAGAAAAATTCAGAGGAATTAAATGTTGATAAAGAAATTATTGATGATACTTCCATTGTAGAGACTTTAAATATACATTTTACTTCAATCACGAATAAGCTTCGCTCACAATTACTAAATAATGATCACTCACCTCTACAATATGCCACCCAGCCCACTAAATTCATTTTTTTTTGTTCTTGCTACCTTCACTGAGGTCCGGAATATTATTGCTAAATTAAAAAAATACAAGTAAATACATACATAAATACATTCATAACATTCCTGTACCTATATTGAAACTTGATAAGATACCTAACTTTTTATCAATGCTAAAAACTGGTTGTATAACATTTTTTTTAAAGGGGGGTGATCCTACAGTAGCAACAAATTACAGGCCGGTGTGTTCATTATCTGTGTTCAGCAAAGTTTCTGAAAAATTGTAAAAAGTAGAATGCAGCGATATTTAGAATCGTACAATTTATTATTTCCAAATCAATATGGCTTCTGTAATAATAAAACAACGGAAATGGCTATTTTAAATCTTATGGAAAATACAAATATAGCTAAAGAGAACAAAGAAATAATTATATCAATACTTATGGATTTGAGCAAGGCGTTTGATGTAACAGATCATAATATTCTACTTAAATTATATTGTTACGGCTTTAGAGGAGCAATCAGCGATTGGTTTAAAGTTATGTCCAATAGATATTTTATATCGATAAATAAGGTTTGCTCAACTAAAGCGCTTGTCGAACATGGTGTACCACAGGGATCAGTTCTGGGTCCACTGTTATTTTTATTATATATAAATGACCTTCCACTTCATCTGATACACTGAACTTCATTATGTTTGCAAGAAAGAAACAGTTGTATCATCTACAATGTTAATTCAGCTAAGAATATATTTAATTCGGAATTCATCAGTGTAATGAAATGATTGACCACCAATAAACTCTTCCTAAATACCAGTAAAACAAATTTCATGATGTTTACTAGTAAAAGAAATGTATATTTTGATGAATTTAACGTTAATGAAATCGCTATAAAGGACTGTACTGTAACAAAATTTCTTGGTGTAATGCGAGATAAAAATTTGCAATGGAGTGATCATGTAAATTATATCGCGAAAAAGATTTCAAGGAGCGTTGCTATAATGTTTAAACTTAGAAATGTAGTCCCAAAACAGGTTTTATTGGCTCTATCATACTCTTGTTCTTCTTTACATAACGTACTGCATCTTTGTTTGGGGAAGCTCTGACAACAACAGATTAAACGGTATCTTTGTCATCCAAAAAGAGCAATAAGGTTATTTATTATCTGATGCTGATGTCCTTGATCACTCTAGTGCATTATTTAAAGAGCTAAACGTATTAAAGCTCAATGATGTAATCAAACTGGCACATTTTATTTTTATTTACGAGTGTAAGAAAAAAGCGTTAATTTACAATGGGTAAATAGATATTTTGTCACTCAAGGACAAGAAATCCACTCATATCAGACCAGAAATAAATCAAAGCATGTTATACCTCAATTTAGATTGTCTATCTCAAAAACTACCCATTTTCATTAGATTGAAACTGGAATGATTTAAATGCTGACAAAAAATAGAGTGAACGCAGGGGCGTACTGAAAGGGGGAGCGACAGAGGCGGTCGCCCCCCCCACCCCACCTCTTTGGCCTTGTATCGGTGTCTACTGATGTGCTTGTCTATAACTATGTAGTGTACTAAAGTTTGGGAGCAAGTACACTAGGATCTTTAGGAGACATTTTTTAAGTGAATCCATCAAGTAAAACGTTAAAACTAACCGAAATATTACGGCGCACCTAAAGCAAAAGCCCCCCACCCTGTGTAATTTCTTTATTTATAGTCAGATTTTTATGAAATTTTCAATAGAGAGGTTTTCAAGGAGGATATCGAAATAACGCACATTAAAAAAAAAAATTTAAAAAAAAAACACCCGGACATACAGTTGACCTAACCGGGCCTTCAATGGCGGACATCGTAACAATACAATGAATGCCCGATTAGTATTTGAAAACCTCTTGAAAAATTCGTAAAAATCTGAACATGAAGTTACACAGGGGGTGCTTTTGCTTTAGGTGCGCCAATATTACGACTTAACCTAGCCAATCGTCAAAAAAAAAAAATATATATATATATATATATATATATATAAAACGTAAAGAACGACGCTTGTATAGGAGAACATTCCGCGCAAGATGAGGAGGGAGAACGAACAAATGAAAAAATAAGGTAACCACCCGGGAATCGAACCCGGGATCTTCCGATTGCCGGTCAGATATGATAACCACTACACCATGGTCCTCACTCGATCAGAAGTCGTAATTCTCCTACATACGCGCAGAAACCAATGCCCCGAGGGGGGCACCTCCCGCACCTATATATACATTTCAACTGCAAAGAACACGCAGTATAATTAACGTAAAGAACGACGCTTGTATAGGAGAACATTCCGCGCAAGATGAGGGAGAACGAACAAATGAAAAAATGAGGTAACCACCCGGGAATCGAACCCGGGATCTTTCGATTGCCGGTCAGATATGATAACCACTACACCATGGTCCTCACTCGATCAGAAGTCTTAATTCTCCTACATACGCGCAGAAACCAATGCCCCGAGGGGGCACCTCCCGCACCTATATATACATTTCAACTGCAAAGAACACGCAGTATAATTAACGTAAAGAACGACGCTTGTATAGGAGAACATTCGCGCAAGATGAAGAGGGAGAACGAACAAATGAAAAAATGAGGTGCGGCAGGTGCCCCCCTCGGGGCATTGGTTTCTGCGCGTATGTAGGAGAATTACGACTTCTGATCGAGCGAGGACCATGTGTAGTGGTTATCATATCTGACCGGCAATCGGAAGATCCAGGGTTCGATTCCCGGGTGGTTACCTCATTTTTTCATTTGTTCGTTCTCCCTCCTCATCTTGCGCGGAATGTTCTCCTATACAAGCGTCGTTCTTCACGTTAATTATACTGCGTGTTCTTTGCAGTTGAAATGTATATACAGTATATACATATATATATATATATATATATATATATATATATATATATATATATATATATACATATATATACATATATATAATTTAGTGATGTAGCGGATGTCATTTTTTTCACATCCGCGGATGCGGATGAGGATGTTTGATTTCAACATCCGCGGATGCGGATGTCTACATTTTCATTATTTTTAGGATATATTCGAGATTTGTTGTGTTTAACGTATATAATAATTTATTATATATAGAGAGCTGTAGCTATAATGTAGTATAATTGATTAATTGTACAATAATTGCTGTACTTTTCTCTGAACATATAAAATAATATCAAGCATCTAACTAATATAGAAATCAATTCGTGAATTCGTCTGCAAATAAATTAGTTATATTTTGTTGAGTTTCAGCCACAATTAGAAACCATAATTGTGTTACCAGGATGCGGGACGTGAACCCAACTCAAATGCACCCCACCGACCTCTTTCCCCAACCTCCTCCACGCTTATAGAAAGAGATCTTTAATTAGCTTGATAACTATTTATATTAAGTTTAAAGTTTTATTAGGCATATTTATGAGTAATTAAAATAAAGTAAACTAAGATGTTCATCGTTTAATGTTCAAACTTAATTATAGGAAGGTTATGCTTAAGGAACATTAATTTTTCTGCCTTTTCTGCTGCCAGTCTGTTTCTCTTTTCATCTTATATTAATCCAGCACTGCTAAATAATCTCTCGCTTGGTACGCTTGTTGGAGGACGTGCTAAATGTTTCCTTGCAAGTTTACTCAAGTATGGATAGATATTCTGCGTATTTTTCCACCAACTAATAGGATTGTCACATGCAGCCAGGCGTTTTTCTTGGTGATAGCTCTCGATCATTTTTACTACATCTTTTGACATCGCGTAGGTCTCGTTATCGCTGCTTGACTCAAGAAACTGAGAGAGAGATTCTGTGATAGATTTGCTTGTTGAAGGTGTTGGTTCTGTCACTGAAACTTTTATTCTTTTGGTGGGTGGCGAAGCGACAGATTCAAGAGATTGAAGCTCTTCAACTGCTTTGCCAAGTGATGATTTAACTCGTTCTAATGTACTAGGTGAAAATAACTTAGCTTTGTAACGTGGATCTAAGTAGGTTGCAAGAGAGTAACTTCATACAAGAATAGCCTCTCGTCTTGTCGCTTGCATCACTTTTGCGCGCAATGAACTAGTTCTATTAATATAGTAGAATTTGATAATTTCCGCTTATTAATGACATTTTATCTCAACGGTCCACATCAGCAGTCCAAAGTGCGGATGCGGGTGCGAGAAAATGTGCGGATGTGACCTACATCACTAATATATATATATACACACACACACACAGGGTGTCCCATAAGTCCGGCATCATAGGAGAAATTGATATTTTTCTATTTCTACAAACCATAATTCATATTTCTCTCTTTCTACAGGCCATAATGTCCGTGAGCAAGAAAGAACGAATCCAGATAATTCTGCTCATAGGAAATCGGAGTCAGAGAGAGGCCGCTGCTGAATTAAACAGACTGCATCCAGACCGCGAGCAATAACACAGTTGTGTTAGCAGACTTGTTGCAAAATTTTTAAGGAAACAGGATCCTTAGAAGATAAACTACGCAGTGGACCTTCTTGGAGGTCCACTGACGATGATACAACGACTGCTGTCCTGGTTCATTTTAACAGAGGTCCCAATAAGTCTCTTCGGCGATTGTCCGCCGAGACAGGAGTGTCGAAAAGTAGCATCCATCGCATTCTTCAGGCTCACAAATGGCATCCATATAAACTTCAGATCCTACAAAAATTAAGCGATGATGATCCCGACCGGCGGATGGAATTTTGTGAATGGGCTACGGAACAATATGCTCGGGATGCCAATTTCCCCTCCACCATTCTGTTCAGTGACGAGGCTGTTTTTTATGGAAATGGTGAGGTAAATCGACAGAACACCCACTACTGGTCTCAAAACAACCCTCACTGGTATACCTCTTCAAAGGAACAAGGTGCATCTCGGGTGATGGTATGGTGTGGCATTTGGAAGGATCGCATCATAGGCCCCCCCTTTTTCGATGAACATGTCACTGGAGGCACCTACCTACGTATGCTCAAGGAAGAAGCATTTCCCAGTGTCTTGAACGAAGAATGAAATTTCCCAACATGGTTCCAGCAAGACGGCGCTCCTGCACATTACAGCACCCAAGTAAGGGAATACCTGTACCAACAATTCCCTGGTCATTGGATAGGACGTCGAGGGCCTGTGGAATGGTCAGCTATAAGCCCGGACCTCACGCCACCAGATTTTTATCTCTGGGGCCATTTGAAAGCGCTGGTATACGCAGAGAAAATTAGGAGTGTTGAACATTTTCGGCAGCGCATTATTGGGGCATTAACACCATTACTCCCATCATCATTCACCGTGTGCTTGCTGACTGGGTATCACGTCTGAATTTGTGTATTGAAAACAATGGTGGACATATTGAGCACGTTCTGTAAATAAAAACTTTTGTTTTGCCTTTATTATTTTTTCCTATGATGCCGGACTTATGGGACACCATACACATATATATATATATATATATATATATATATATATATATATATATATATATATATACATAGTTACAATTAAAATTGTTTTAATCCAAAACTATTTGAAAACTAAACTATTAATTTATTAACGAAATTCCGATGATGAATTATTTCCCGAATCATAAATTAAATCCTGACTAATATTATTGATTGCCGCTGATAGAAATTTTATGCTATCAGAGGGTTAAACTTTATTATAGTTTAACACCCTCTTTAGTTGGTAGTAATTGCCTTATTCTAAGAAAACAAAATAGACCATTACCTTAGTAGTTTTAATCGTAAACACTTTACCTTGATAATACTTGAATATAAAGATTGATTGCCTCTTTTCTGAAAGGGAAATGTTATATCTAACAGCCTCATAACAGCCTAATTTGAAATAGATGATTGAACTTGAAAAATGAATGTAATTTAATGCACTTTACTATGATACACCGATCAAACCTGAAGAAAAGACAGCAACACACCTAGCTGAACAAATTTGAAACAAAATTCTTCCATAATCTCACTATTCAGAGCTTTGAAACCAATTAAACCGTCCAACAACTTCACTATCAAGTCTTTCTCAAAAAAAAACGAGCAGATTTCATGAGGCAGCCGGTACGGTTTTATGGTTGTAGTGGTTTGAAAATATGGAAAATATATCCGTACAAACTCGAACCAACCGTTTGTTAAATTAATTAAATGATTGAATATATTGAGAGATAAATAAGAAAATAAATCTAAACCTCCCGACGGAGAAACTGCAATTTAAAATCTAAAATTGCAGTCTAAATCTTGGTGGGTAACGTTTTTGAACCCATAACCATCTTAATAGGGAAGGCGATTAGGATTAAGATTAGATTTTAGTAGGGCCTTGAGCCTCTGTTTGCAATGAATTGCAGCTTTCCTAGTGGGTCTGAGATTAGGTTTCTCTTTGAACATCTTTCGAATTTGGAAGGTCTTGACGAGCACCATTATGAGTAATCGAGATTTCTAATGGATACAGGTGACAAATAGGATAATTTAAAAATTTGGTTATCTGATATCTTGAGTTGAACACTTCTGACTATCATCATCGCCTACAAACAAATGCAGGATGCGTCCCATCTGCCAAAATGGTCTGGTTTTAGTAGTTGATTTAATCAAGACCACATCGCCAACTTTGATGCGATTAATCCAGTCTGATTCGTATAAATGTCGACTATGTTCTCGAAGACTCAACAGGTACTACTCATACCACCATTGTCTGAATTGAGAATACTTTTTGTTCAATAATTCAAACGATTTGTTTAGTTCGTTATGAGTAGGGGGATTTTGTCACCATAAAGGATCATCATCAGTTTCAAACTTGAATACCAAAGATTCCTTTTGGTGTTTAAAGAATGAATTAGGCGTTAAGCTTGACAATTCATTCTCTGACGAGACGTATGTTAGCGGACGAGAGTTCACAGCGTTCTGAATGCTAGTTAGCAAGGTCAGTAGATCGAAATGATCTAGAACAGAATGCCCAATGGTCTTGAAAAGGCAGCTTTTCACTACTCGAATGAGACGCTCCCAAGCAGATCCCATCCAGGCTGATTAAACTGGAAGCCTGATGTGTTTGATACTACTGGCTCGCATGTGCTCTTGAAATTCGTTAGAATTTAGAGAGTCCTCTAATGCCTTACTACCTTGAATGAAACTTTTAGCATTGTCGCTGTAAACTCTTTCGCAAACACAATATAGATTAGTGAATGTCTGGAATAGAGCAAGAAAGATTTGGTACTCGTATCAGGAAGCAGATCTAAACGTATGCCTCTTATGTGAAGACAAGTATAGAGCAAAACAAATCGTTTGACAGTTTTTCCCGAGTCAGGGTCTTTGACCCAAACGTGACCCGTGAAGTCAATCCCAACATGTTTAAAGAGAGTGAACAAACGCATCTGATGCTTAGGGAAATTGGTGAATTTGGGATACTTAAGAAAATTGATTGTATTTTCTGCAAGTAATGCAACTAGAAATGATACGCTTGATGGTTTGTCTAGCATTAGTGATCCAAAACACCTGCAAGCGCAGCATTGTTAAGGTGGATTGAATACCTAAATGCTTGCATCTAGAGCAGTGGTCGGCGAACTTTTTTGGGTATTACCCCAAAATATATTTGAGGACGTAATCAGGACGTAAATTCGTAATATTCTAAAATTTAGAATAACGCCACATTTATGTAACAAATAAAATAAAAATATACGAAAAAAATATCAGCACAAAGTGTCTCGCATACCGCACGCATTACCCCCAAAAGTTTTAAATTTACCCCATTTGGGTAATTTACCCCTGTTCCCCGATCACTGATCTAGAGTGACAATCTCGAACTATCAATTCAGTCAAGTAATATGGGATTTATGATATCAATCATACACGTTTGTTCTTGAAAGTCTGCCCTTGGTTCGAATCAATCTGACTTCGTCTAGAAAGATCCAGACGGTTAACCAGATTGGGATTTTCTTGAACTGTTTCAAGAAATTGATTTTCTTTGTCAAGGATTCAAGTTGCATGATGTACCCAATACAACCTACTACCCCTATCCACGTCTACATTGGGTTTCCTTCTGCATTTGAAAACAAACTTGAGTACATAAGCCGTGATTCTATAGACTTTGTGAATGCTTGAAAACCGTTTGATGTGAAGAATGGGTTCAGTTTTACCAGCATTTAAAGTGACTGATGTAATTGTAGCCGAGTGGGTCTTTAATTTGTTTGGGTTATATTGGCCTAAATATGATCTTCAGTGCCTAAGGGATAAATCTAGAATTAATCATTCAAGACCATGCATCCAGAGTTCTAGATTGTTCTCAAATTCTCTAAATGATATTCCCCGAGTAATGAGATCTGCGGGGTTTTCTTTAGTTGAGACAATTAAATGATATTGAAATACTGAATTTAGTTTGAATTTCTTGATGCATGTGTAATATCCTGAATTCGATTTCGAACAAACATGTTTTTTTATTTAGACACTGAGGTCTGACGAAATGACCCAAGACAGCACAATTTGAGCATCAACAAAAATCTTTATTTGAGAACTGAGCTTTAATAGATGAGAGAAATTGAGGAAGACGTTTGAAGGCTAGGTAAACAAAGTAATTCCAAAGTATGTAAAATACGTGCTTGAATAGGAGCCACTTTAGCCTTGTAAAAATCTAAGTTTGATCCTGAAGGGCCAACTGCATAGATTGGAAATCCGTAACAACTGGCGCTAGCGTCACAAAAAAAGACTAATGAAACAGTCGCTCGAATCGAAAGCTGAACGTTTGAAAGAAAGATTTGAAAGTTCTTGAAGATCCTTGTAAATCTTAGTCCAAACCTTCAATTCATCTTGACCGACTGTCTCATCCCAAGACAACTTAAGCTTCCACAATTTTCTCATGAGGAGCCTACCCCGAATGGTAACTGGGAGGTGAAGGGATAATGGATCAAAAAATTTAGAAATTTGGGGAAGGATTTGGCGCTTGGTACAAGCTTCAGGGTCTAGATCAGTGCTCTTCAACCTTTTTATGCTTACCGCCCACTTTTGTAACTTTTGCGAGGGTAAAATTTCTGTATCGCTTTAAAAATGCAAAAAAACAAAAACTTATATACCCTGCATAAGACAATAAAATTAACTGCAATTACCTTTAGATTAATGAGATCCTTGAGCCTAATGCTCGGCGGTACCGCCCAGGTTGAAGAGCACTGGTCTAGATCATATTCTGACAGCAAGATTAAGTCCCGACTTACATCAAAGTGATAACCCAGCACCTTTTCCAAGCATTCATGTTGAACAACTTTTTGACCTTGAACCATTATGTTTTTGAGAGTCTAGATTAGTGTTCCATGATCTAAGGTTGAAACCTCCCTCAGACATTCTCTGATTTAAAGTGGAGTATAATTCCAGAAGTAATTCTGGATCTGAATTTGTGAAAATTAAATTATCCACAAAAATGTTTCTTAACAACCTGAGAGCATAAATCATCTAGATACTGATTGGCGTGATATTTAATGACATAGTTGAGTATGAAAGGTGAACTAGCCAGACCAAACACTATGGTAGTATACCGATAAGTTAATAATTGACCGTCCTCTTCCCAGAAAAAAAACCTATTTTTATCAACAAGCTTCAGCTTGATTTGAAAAAATGCCTGTTTTATATCTGAAAGGATTACGTATTGATTGGTTCTGAATGAGCATAATAAGGTAAACAGTGAATTCATGAGGTCTACACCAGGATATGCAGCTTCATTAAGAGAAGGAGCTTGACCAGTTTTCAAACTACAATTGAAAACTAGCCTTATTTTAGTTGTAACTTGATCTCCCACCCTAATGACTGGCCTATAAGGTATCTAGATGTAGTTCTGATATTGGTCTGGAGTCACATCAAACCTTTCAATTATCCCATCATCTAATTGCTGTTTAAATACATCAGCATATTTAGAGTGCAAGTCGTTCTTATTGAGAAATCCAATTACCCTTTTTAGAGTTGCCAATGCTATTTTATGATTAGAGAATACGGTTAATTAGCTCTTCATGCCACGGTAACTCCACATAATATTGGCCACCAGACAGATGTAGAGAGTCATTAAATTGTTTAACTTTGATCTCATCCAAACTACCATTTGAACTCTTATCTATACCTATAGACTCCAATTTATATAAATTTTCCAGACCTAAGTCTAGATCGGAGTCGGATTTACAGTGACACAAAGGATTGAAATAACTTGGGGTCGGATTCATGACAGTTCACGATACAATGAAGACCCGGTTCATCATCGTTGAAGACCGCAAGCGAACTCTCCCCATCTCGAGACTCGTGAATCTGTAAACCATTTGAGTCCTGATTTAAACAGGGTATTTGAATATTTGAAGCTAAGCTTCGATTCGGTGTTTCACTTGAGGGGTTAGTAAGTTTAAAAAGGGAACAATGCCAAGGGTTTTTACACCCCGAAAGCCCTGAATTAAGTTTAAAAAGGGAACAATGCCAAAGGTTTTTACACCCCGAAAGCCCTGAATTAAGTTTAAAAAGGGAACAATGCCAAGGGTTTTTACACCCCGAAAGCCCTGAATTAGTAGGTTTTAAAACTTGAACAGCAGATTGCTCCGCTGCCGTGAAACTCGAATTGAAACTTGAATTTGATCCATCAATCAGGGAAGGGAATTTTGTTGATCAATTTCCGAAGATCTTTCCAGTCAATTTTTTAACAGTTCTTGAAGAAAACTGACGAGTTTCCTCGACAGATCTACGACTGTTGCTGGAATGTTGAATTGGACTCTTGAAAGTATCCAACTCTCAAATAGGTTTAAGTCCTTGAGAAACTGATATGGCAGTACCATTCTTGAGTTTAACGAAGGAGAATGGCATAAAATCTTGAAGCACATCAATTCTAATTAATCCTTCAATGTTTGAGATGAAATCATTCTGAAGGTAATAGAAGGACTTGTTCCCGAAATTAATTCCTTCTTGAAGTTGAGAAATCACGTTTTTTAATTCTGGAACGGTATAATCTAAATCCATCTTTTCATCAACGAAGAAGTTCTTGAGAGTAGCTTTAGATGGATTCAGCCTTACACCCAACTCCATTTCTTGAATTTCTCTAACTTGAGATCCAATGAAGGTTCTTATTAGACATTCGAATTTAGGTTTCTTTAATTGGCATTCCCAACCATCTAGAACTGACGGTCTGATATATGATCTTTGTGAAGCTAAATCTAGCAAACACCTAACTGATTTGACATTATTTTGATTTACAAGTTCTAGAGTCACGGTAGGTAACAAAACGCCGCGACTTCGAAATATCCGATTCTCCGAAGACATTGCATGCACCGATACACTGTTTACCTGCGTCTCGACACCATTAGTTATTTTATTTGAACCCAACTTGGGACATAATGCTGAAATATGAGAGCTCAAACCGCAGGTTGCACAAGAAAATGAGCTTGTTAGCCTTACCAGGACAATGGTTTCCCAAATGTCTGATGCTCGAACAATGAGAGCATAAATTGATTTCCTGACATCTTTTAAACCTTCTTTGAAGTGTGTCATATTTAGAACAGCGAATTAAAGAATGGTCGCCATCACAAAATTTACACTTTTTAAGGTTAGGACTGGCTTTTTTAGGTTGAGGCATATTTGAAGCTGCAGTCTGAAAATTTTGAAGAGTAGCTTTAGGTTCTTCACTTTGAATGTTTTTTTTACCACATTATTGGGTTTATAGAATTTTTTTGTGTTCTTTTGCATTATCCTCCCAACACTAATTTTTTTATATAATGTTGGTTTGGTTTTGGTACTTTATTTTCCTTCCATTATAAAAAAAATTAGTGTTGGTATTAGGTTAGGTTACGGTAAAAACAGCCCGCCGCAGGTGTTAGCCATTATAAAAAAAAATTACTGTTGGGAGGATAATGCAAAAGTACCTTTTTTTGAGATTTTGATTAGGCTTGGCTTTACTAGACTTTAATCTGGACAGTTTTAATAATCTCACCATAATTCTTAAAAAATTGATTTGGAGAAGGGTAATTGGATTCGCATTTGCGAACAATTTCCTTCTTGAATGAAATAGGTAATTTACTCATTAAGATGTGACCCAACAACAAACTACCAGACGAGGTTTCATCCATTAAATCAACCTCATAATTTTTAAGATCAAGAACCATAGCTCGAATTTCACCAAGCCAGTTACTTAATTTATCATATTGAAAGTCATCAATTTCATTTGCCGTAACTAATTTCTTGAGTGACCAATTATATAAGGGATGTCTAAAAAGAGATCCTTTAAAATGTCGATCTATCTCATAATTGTCATCAACATTTGACAAATGTTTAATTGATTGATAAGCGATGTCCCTCAAGTACCCTTTTAAGTATGATAATTTGTCAGATCAGTACGAACACCGATCAAATTCTCGAACTGACTGAGAAAGTCTTTAAACTCGTGCTTGTCAGTAGAACCACCGAAATTTCTGCACTGAAGGTTAGGTGATGCAGCATTACGCTTCAAAATAGCACTTAACCCATTCATGAAGTCACTGAAATTTCTCGGAGTTTGAAAAGCTATTTTCTAGGTTATTTGTTGCATTTCTAGAACTTAATTTTGTCCTTTGCATCCTTTATTTGAGCTAATACATTTTTTATTTTAAGAATGCGTTTTCGAATTTGTAAATCCCCATCCTCCGATTCCTTTAAATCATCTAAGTATTCTTGATCCTCTAAACTACTCTGAATTTTGTCATTAAGTTCCAAAAGCTTACATTGATGGTTACAAAGTTTTTCTAAGTCTAGATCTTCAACGAGAATTTCCTTCATTTAAAAACTCATCGAAACTCGAAATGAGTCTAGAAACCATACTAGCTCTGTGACCTCAACGCCTTTTAATAAATTCTTTAAATTCAGACATGTTTATGTTAAAAATTCTTGAACGTTGGAACTCAGAAATACTTAATTGAATTTCACTTCATTCGAGAATAATAAGAGGGAATTCTTAAATCAATATTAAATTTTAAATTTAATTTGGATAGGACAAAAAGGTAGGTCACAAAGGTATTCACAAAAATTGAGGCTCAAAAAGGTAGGCCCGAAAATATAATCCAAACTTGAATCCTGGAAATACCAAACCCACTCTGTGATCAAACTAATTCACAGCAGCAGAATCTTGACTTAATTATTACAAACAAATAACTTTCTTCAAAATAAATTGTAAGGTCAAAGGGAAAACTGTCAAACATAAATTAATGGTCAGGTTAAAGGTTAGGCTGTACTTTCCACACCTGAGAAACAAATTTTGAGCAAGAGGAGAAAAGACAGCTTTCTTTTTTGGAGTATTCACTCACTTTAGCAATACCAACAATTTATAATTTTTAAAGCCTAAATAAATAAATGAGAAAAATAACTATGCGAAGATTTATAATCTGAACAAGTTTTAAGTTTGATAATTCTCACTAATTTCACCGAAATTACTAAATTCCAGAACAGGACCTAATTATCTAGCAGCAGGAGTGTCGTATAAATATGAAAAACTCAAACAATTAAACTTTAGTTTAAACTCAGAAAATTTAAATTCTTAAGAATTGTAAAATTCAAATAACTTTAAATGAAAAATATCTATCAGTTATGTTAGAATTAAAATTGTTTTAATCCAAAACTATTTGAAAACTAAACTATTAATTTATTAACGAAATTCCGATGATGAATTATTTCCCGAATCATAAATTAAATCCTGACTAATATTATTGATTGCCGCTGATAGAAATTTTATGCTAACAGAGGGTTAAACTTTATTATAGTTTAACACCCTCTTTAGTTGGTAGTAATTGCCTTATTCTAAGAAAACAAAATAGACCATTACCTTAGTAGTTTTAATTATAAACACTTTACCTTGATAATACTTGAATATAAAGATTGATTGCCTCTTTTCTGAAAGGGAAATGTTATACCTAACAGCCTAATTTGAAATAGATGATTGAACTTGAAAAATGAATGTAATTTAATACACTTTACTATGATACACCGATCAAACCTGAAGAAAAAAACAGCAACACAGCTAGCTGAACAAATTTGAAACAAAATTCTTCCATAACCTCACTATTCAGAGCTTTGAAACCAACTAAACCGTCCAACAACTTCACTATCAAGTCTCTTTTTCTCAAAAAAAAACCGAGCAGATTTCATGAGGCAACTGGTACGGTTTTATGGTTGTAGTGGTTTGAAAATATGGAAGATACAAACTCGAACCAACCGTTTGTTAAATTAATTAAATGATTGAATATAATGAGAAATAAATAAGAAAATAAATCTAATATATATATATATATATATATATATATATATATATATATATATATATATATGTGTGTGTAGAGACTATATATAAGTATATATATACACACACACACACACACACACACATATATATATATATATATATATATATATGGGATGAATTTCACAATTAAACGTGAAATGAATGAATGCTGCAAACCCACAAGGAAAAAAGAAAAACGATTCCAAGCCCTTTCGTGTATTCCCTGACGAGGTGTAGCTCTGAATACACGAAAGGACTTGCAATCGTTTTTCTTTTTCCTTGTGGGTTTGCAGCATATATATATATAATATATATATATATAATATAGTACTAATAGCCCTCTTTCTTCCCCTAGTTCCCAACCTTCGTTCGAGTGCGTAATGGAGCCCCATTGAGAAAACCTAAGACATGTCTACCATTAATAACAAACAATAAGTTTTCTGTTTTAGGTTTCGATGATGCTGATGAACCGGAAATACGACTCGTTGGCGATTCCATTGTTCGAGGGCAACTCGAGGAATTCTGTGGGAGAAACCCTCGTCGTAGACGCCGTTACTGCTACCCTGGTGCAAGGGGGGTGGAGGATATAACTAATAATGTTGATCATTTTACAGACGGTACCGCCGAGGACACAACGTATGCTATTCATGTCGGTACTAATAACGTTTTAAATTCTAGATCGGAAGAACTGCTGGCTAGGTACAGGGACTTACTAGAGCGACTAAAGGAGAAAACTAATCAAATTGTTTTAACAGGTATACTTCCTCGAATTATCCACCGTAACGATTTCTACAGCAAGGCGACCTATATTAACAATAACCTAAAGTCTCTTTGCCAACAGGAAGGAGTGCATTTTACGAATTTTTGGAACAGTTTCTACGGCAGGAGGGACTTGTTCCTCGGAGATGGACTTCATCTTAATGACGTTGGAGCTGCGCGCTTAGGAAGACTATTTCATAATACTGTCTCTTCTTTTCAGGCTGCCGTAACTCGAACGGTCCCAGCGTAAATTCAACAAATTTCCCCTTCGCTCGCGAAGGTGTCGCAATTACAAACAATTTGAAGGTTCTATCCTTAAATGCTCGTAGCCTACGAAATAAAATAAACGAATTTTTTTCTTTAATTGCTTGTAAAGACTATGATTTAATTGCGATAAGTGAATCGTGGCTTAGCACTGAAACACGTGACTTTGTAGGGGAGCATCAAATTAAAGGTTATAGACTTTCTGTTAAAACCAGAATAGGTAGGCGAGGAGGCGGTGTTATGTTGTATATCAAAGATAATATTGCGAACGTTATAGAAGTAAAGCACACAATTCCAGAACCGATAGATTCGACTATAGCAGAACTTAAATTGAACGATTTCAAACTTGTTGTTGCGGTTATATATAGGCCCCCTAATCAAACAGCTGATACGGACGAAGCGTTATATCGTGAACTAAAGAGAATAATCGGTAGTGAGCGGGCTTTAGTTATGGGTGACTTTAATTGCGCCAACGTGAATTAAGATACAATGCAGGGAGACGCGGAAGGTAATCGCTTAGTTAATTTTCTCGAAGATCTACAGATCTACAGAAGCTGAGGCTAACAAAGACCGTAAGATCCACTCTAAGGTTAGCCCGAGAGAAAGGAAAGAGTAGGGGGTTAAGAGAAGAGAAGAGAATAAGGGGTTAAGTAAGAAGCAACACCTATCACTCGTGGGTTAACATTCATTCAGAAAAAGAGAAAAAAGACTCACCATCATCATCCGCCGGCCACTGCCGACAAGTCAGAAAAATAGTCGGAGAAAATAGGAGAGGGGTGAAAGATGAAAAGAAGTAAAATAAGAACGCTTACAAACCATGCAAACACAGTCTTAACTCACTGTCATACCATGCAAACTACAAACATGCAAGAAAAGAGAGTTACAGACATGCAAAGTAAGGAGAGGTTAAGAAAAAAATAAGAAAAAAAGTAGGTAAAGTTCAACAAAAAGTGGGTTAGTTTACACTACGAGCTACATCTACGTTCGTGTTAGTCTAATTTTTTTTTTTTTATTGCTGGCATCACACGCTGGCATGTCACAAGCTGGCATTTATCGTCAACAGACTCATCCTCGAGCACCACCACCAGAGCTCCTGTTGCTAACTTTGTTTTTTTATTTTAAACAACGTTAATATTTTTAAAATGTCTGTCAAGACGGTTCTTAAACATATTAACGCTGGTAGAATGAACGACTGACGCGGGAAGATTATTCCATTTATCAATTACTTTAAACGTAAAGAAGTTTTTAGCGATATTAGTAATGAAACGTCTGCCACGCAACTTAAATCCGTTATTACGAGTATTACTATTATCGAAAGTGAACAATTTGTCAAAATTTACGTTATCGATGTTATTAACGATTTTGAAAACTTCAATAAGCTCCCCCCTTAATCTCCTAGTTTCGAGTGAATACAGGTCTAACTCTTTAATCCTATCTTCATAAGGCTTATTGCGCAATGACGGAATCAGTTTCGTGGCACGACGTTGAACCCTTTCTAACCTATCAATATCCTCACGCAAGTACGGACACCAAAACTGAACTGCATATTCTAAATGAGGCCTGACTAGGGACTTGCAAAGGGGCAATATAATATCCTTCGATTTAAATTCGAAATTACGCGCTATGAAACCTAACATCCTATTAGCTTTTGCGCAAGACTCCAGACACTGGTTCCTAACCTTTAAATCCTTAGATACGCGTACGCCTAAATCTACTTCCTCGTCAACACTCGCTAACTCCCTATTATCCATCGTGTACGTGTAATTATTGTTGCGAGAACCTATATGCAAAACTTTACATTTGTCACGTTAAATTGCATCTGCCACTTATCTGTCCACTCCATAATCCTATTTACATCGTCTTGGAGCCTATTTCTATCGTCCTCGTTAACAACCTTACCTCCTATTTTAGTATCGTCCGCGAATTTTGACACGTTACTAGTCAATCCTACATCTATGTCGTTAATGTAAATTACGAATAGCAATGGGCCTAACACTGAACCCTGTGGGACACCGCTACCTACATCTAACCACCCCGATTCACTACCATTAACTACGACCCTCTGTCTCCTAGTACGAAGCCATTCTTCTAACCAGTTAGCTACCTGACCGCGTATACCGTGCGCTTTGACCTTCACAATTAGTCTCCTATGTAGAACTGTATCGAACGCCTTTTTAAAATCTAAATAAGAAAGCTTTCTTATTCAAAAGGTTGGGGAACCTACGAGGTTGGACAGTATTTTAGATTTAGTAATAACTACGGATGATAGGCTAATTACTAATCTTCAAGTAATAGAACCGTTAAGCAATAGCGATCACAATATGGTAGAGTTTGTCCTCTCAGTAAGTCACTCGAAACGAACTAACTCGACTAAAATTCCTAACTTCCAGCACGCAGACTTTTGTAAATTTCGAAATAAATTGTCACACGTCAATTGGGAAAACGTAATGGGGAACTCCAACGCAAAACTAATGTGGGAATCGTCCGAAACAGTATTTAGGACTATAAATGAGGAACGTGTACCGTACAAAATTGAGCGTACGAAAGTAAACAACAAGCCCTTGTGGTTTACTTCTAGAGTAGGAGACATTATAAAGAGTAGAGATAGGGCTTATAGGTAACATAAGTGCGATAAAGACAATTTGTTGTTACGAAACAACTACATATATCTAAGGCGTGAAGCGAAAAGTGTAATAAAAAAGCCAAAGCTCGAATTTGAAATCTCCATAGCTCGTGACGGTAAAGAAAACCCCAAGCGATTCTTTCAATACGTCAACAATAGAAATCCAGTAAAAAGTGTCTTGGGGCCGTTGAAAAATGTTAACGGAGATCTAGTTTCTGAAAACAAGCAAATGGCTACCTTGCTAAACGAATTTTTTACGTCAGGTTTTACTATAGAAGATGTAACGAATATCCCTACGGTCATAGACATAATACCTTTTGATAATGGTAATATTTTGGATAATATCGTGGTTAGTGAAGGGGAAGTAACGCGCTATATTGATAAAATGAAAAAGCGTAAATCACCGGGGCCGGATTCCATATATCCCATACAACTAAAAGAATTAAAAGATATTATTGTTGTGCCGCTAACAAAGATTTTTAATGCGTCTATTTCTGAGGAGTCCGTACCAGATAATTTCAAGTTAGCAAACGTAACACCTATCTTTAAGAAAGGCGATAAAGGTGCGGCGGGAAATTATAGGCCAATCAGTTTAACGTCTGTTGTAGGTAAGCTACTGGAATCAATAATTAGGGATCGTATAGTCGAACACTTAGAATTGCATAAACTAGTTAGAAATACGCAGCACGGATTTAGGCGAAACAAATCTTGCTTAACTAATCTTTTAGAATTTTTTCAAAGCGTGGTTGACGTTTACGATAGTCATCGGGCGGTTGATGTAGTGTATTTAGATTTTCAAAAAGCGTTTCACACCGTACCGCACAAAAGACTCGTTGAAAAAACTAAGGCTCATGGAATCAGGGGTGTAGTAATAAATTGGATAGAAGAGTGGTTGCGAGGTACGAAACAGAGGGTGGTCGTTGATGGAGCGGAGTCGTGTTGGGCTAATGTAGCGAGTGGCGTTCCTCAGGGTTCTGTATTGGGCGATTAATGACGAAGATAGAGGTAAAATCCAGGAAGATCTGAATAAAATCGTTGATTGGTCAGTCACATGGCAAATGAGATTTAACGTCGATAAGTGCAAAATTTTGCATATACGTTCGCGTAACGGTAATTTTGCGTATATTATGTCAGGAAAGAGTTAACAAGCATAGAGCAGCAAAAAGATTTAGGAGTTATAGTCACTGGTGATTTACAAGTAGCGAAACAAAGTACAGCAACGGTCAATAAGGCGAACAAAGTGTTAGGTTTTATAGCTCGGAATTTTGAGTACAAATCGCGCGATATTATAGTTCCTCTTTATAAATCATTAGTTAGACCCCATTTTGAGTACGCGGTCCGATTTTGGAATCCGCATATGCGCAAAGATATAGACAAAATCGAAAGAGTTCAAAGACGAGCAACTAAGATGATTCCGTCGCTTAGGTCAAAGTCGTACGAGGATAGGCTTAAGGAGTTAAAATTGACTACACTCGAGACTCGGAGGCTAAGGGGTGATCTAATCCAGGTTTTCAAAATTATGAATGGGTTCGATAACGTAGATAGAGATAGCTTTTTCGAAATATCTCTATATAATAGGACTAGAAATAACGGGTGTAAGTTGACAAGTAGAAGGTTCGAGACAACAGTTGCCAAAAACTTTTTTACGCATAGAATAGTAAATAGCTGGAATAGTTTGCCGGTAGAAGTAATTAGTAGCACGTCTATAAACCTGTTTAAAAATCGATTAGACGCATATGTTGATAGATTGGGTATAGTTTAAGGTAGTAAAATTAAGGCTTTGTGGTGACAGATCCCACAGCTCAACACAAGTGTTGTGGGATATAGGGAGGCAGCATCTTGGGTTAGGGGATACTCTCTGTCCCTAAACACCCCATTTGAAGAGATTCCTCTGCCGAGCGGTGTCCCCCATAGTACTGTGAGGTATTGAAAAACTCATGATCTTCACTTGCTCCACAAACACTTTGAAATGGGAGACCCAAAATGGGTGCACACACATTTCTACATTACTGTACAGTCTTTACAGCCACACCTACACTTTTCTTCCTAAGTATATATATTGTAATGTATATGGTGGTATGTATAAGTGTGTGTATATATATATATATATATATATATATACAGGGTGTCCGAGAATTATCTGTACAATTTTTGGCTGTTATTAAAAGTCAACCATGAAGTGTAAAAATTCCAGTGTTGTCCCAATTTACAGAGAATCTCATTAAGTTTTTTCTGATACCAAGTTTTGACAAGTTTTTTAGAAATTTCAGTGTGTCCGAAAATTACCTGTACAATTTCATCTTTTAATAAAATTCTTGATAGCACGTAAAATTCTTAAACAAGATTATTTAGAATCTGTATTTTCAAAAGTTTCTTTTATTAAAGTAACGTTGTTACAAACATTCGATATGTGCACCATCAGGTGCATACACACAGACATTGATGATTTAAAAGCAAGAATCACAGCTGCTATTGAGCGAATTGATGTGGATATGCTGCAGCGTACATGGCAACAGTTGGATTATCGATTGGATGTTTTGCGAATCACTGATGGTGATATATATATATATATATATCAGTGGCGTGCGGTGATTTTTCGTCAAGGGGAAGCAATTCAAGCAAAAAAACAAAGATTACACTGGTATGCATCAATTTTGCTGTCAAGGGTTTTGTAAGTGATTCTTATAGAGTTTTTCCTGCTGATTTCGAATCTGCAATCCGTTTGTTTCAATCAGCTCAGGTTATCCGGCTATGGCCTCATAAGTAAAATAGAATTTTTCGTGATTTTGTCAAAGCGGAATTGGAACAGTAACATCTATCATCACTTGTTTCACTTGTATAATATCTTTTTTTACTTTTCAGGCATATACAGGGTGGGCGGAAAGTAGCTCCCTATTTTGGATTGGTAAAAAAATACGTATATTATCCATTTATTTCAGAAGAAATAATATGAAAAGGTAGGCATACACGGTAGGTTTTCTCTAAAATTCAATGTGGGCTCCAACTCTTTCCACCAGCTTCTGGAGCCGCCCAGGAATGGCGTCCACTGACTTTAGCAGGAATCCGGCGGGATGGAGGACATGACTTCCCGAATTCGGTCCTCCAGTTCTTCCAATGTCCTCGGTTTGGTGCGGTAGACTTCTTCCTTTACCCACCCCCAAAGAAAGAAGTCGCACGGTTACCGCTGAAAAACGGCAGAATCGGTTCAGTGTAACGGTGTGGTGTGGTATGACCTCAGATCAGGTTGTGGGCCCGTTCCTTCTGCGCAACACATGAATGCTGAGCGGTACCTTCCTATGTTGCGAAACGAGGTCTGGCCGGTTGTCAGCACATGGGAGAACATCGACGATCTGATATTTATGCAATGGCGCCCCTCCGCACTTCGCTCTGTTGTCCGTAGTGGCTGGATGCCCACTTCCCTGGCGTTGGATGGGTCGTCGTGGTCCACATCAATGGCCAGCCAGGAGCTCCGACTTGACACCGTGCGACTTCTTTCTTTGGGGGTGGGTGAAGGAAAAGTCTACTGCACCAAACCGAGGACATTGGAAGAACTGGAGGACCGAATTCGGGAAGTCATGTCCTCCATCCCGCTGGAGTTCCTGCTAAAGTCAGTGGACGCCATTCCTGGGCGGCTCCAGAAGCTGGTGGAAAGAGTTGGAGACCACATTGAATTTTAGAGAAAACCTACCATGTATGCCTACCTTTTCATATTATTTCTTCTGAAATAAATGGATAATATACGTATTTTTTTACCAATCCAAATAGGGAGCTACTTTCCGCCCACCCTGTAGATAAAATATTTCATAATGAATAGAGCGTGTAAAAATGATCCCAATAGATTCTGCTACATATGTGGGACGGTTACCATGCCAAATAACCAGTCCCAAATCACTAAATTTGTGAAGACAATGTATAGAGCATACTTTGGAATTAAGCTAGGGGACCAGGACAAAAATTTCGCCCCTCATATGTGCTGCAAGACGTGCATTGAAAATTTGAGAAGATGGAGCAAAGGCAGAGCGAAATCTTTGCCTTTTGGAATTCCCATGATTTGGAGAGAAGGAAAGGATCACGTGACAGATTGCTTTTCTGCATGACAAACATCCAAGGTGGGCTTATAAATTTATTTTTCTTAAATATTTTGAAATCCTCGTATGAAACTTGACATAATATTCACCATAATGTAATATTCACCATATATAGCATAATATTCACCATAATGGTAATCATACATTTACATATACATATTGTTATAGAAAATACATTTACACATACATATTGTTATACAAGTTACATTTACATATACAATGATTGTATATTTTCTTTCTTTTTCATTCATATTGTCCCCGAAGGGACAATATGAATGAAAAAGAAAGAAAATATACAGACTCCATCGACCTATTTCATATCTTACAGACCGCAGCCTTCCCTCACGAGCCGCCACTGTCTGAATGCTTCTTCTATTTCATATGCAAGTTTTATATCCATGTTTCTGTGTTTCTATTTTCAGGAGTTAACAAGAAGAATAAACACATTGTTGTATACCCTGACATTCCTTCTGCTATGAGACCTGTACCCCATGGTCCTGGAATTCCAATACCCGACCCACCTCAAACCCTGGACTTCGATGATTCTGATGATGAATCAATGACCAATGCCAATGACTAGTCCCAGTCGTATATACCTCAAAATACCGCTTCAAATGAGCCGAGGCCTCTCAACCAGGCCAAACTTAATGATCTTACCAGGGATTTAGGACTTTCCAAATTAGCTGCCGAGATCTGGGCTCACGACTTCGAGAGGACAACTTGCTGGCTCCGGGAACAACATTCTCCTGGTATAGGAAACGAGAGGAAGAATTCCGCAAGTTTTTTGCAGTGCACGAAAATACCTCTTCCTTAGTGTACTGCTGCAATGTTGAGGGGCTAATCGAATCCTTGGGCCTGCCATATAACGCATCAGAATGGAGGCTATTTATAGACTCGTCTAAACGAAGTTTGAAAGCAGTACTTCTCAACATTGGGAATAGGGTTGCATCAGTCCCTGTAGCACATTCCGTACAACTTACTGAGAGCTACGATAACATGAAAATTTTACTGGATGCTCTCGTATACGACCAACATAACTGGAGGATCTGTGGAGATTTGAAGGTAATACTAATATCATAAGTAAACTATTGCTATTGACTATGTTGTTTTTCCAAAGGTTATTTGAGAGCGTATAAGAACACTTAACTTCCCCACAGAAGTGATACAGTCCAATGCATAGATTTTTTTATCTGATAGAACAAATTCTCTAAATTCTTTAAATATTTTCATTTTTTTTCAGATTGTGGCATTTGTATTGGGAATGCAAGGGGGATACACGAAATACCCATGTTCCTCTGCAAATGGGATAGCCCAGCGGATGAGAAGCACTATGCACAGCGTGAATGGGCATCCAGAGAGAATTTGAACCTGGGTCGCATAATGTCGTTTCAGTGCCCCTTGTACCACCAACAAAAATTTTGCTCCCACCACTTCATATTAAGCTGGGCTTGATGAAAAATTTCATCAAATCAATGAATAAGGAGGGTTCAGCATTCCGATATCTCGAGAGTAAATTTCCTCATATATCTGATGCTAAACTAAATGCTGGGGTTTTTGATGGTTCTCAAATTCGAACTTTGATCAAGGATACTCAGTTCGAAAACGCAATGACTCCAACTGAGAAGAATGCCTGACAGTCATTCAAATCAGTTGTCACTGATTTTCTTGGCAAGCGTAGAAGTCCAGAATACGAGTCCGTTGTCGAAAATTTGATGGAAGCTTTCAAAGCTCATGGGTCGCGCATGTCCATAAAAATGCACTTTTTGTGGTCCCACTTGGACTATTTTCCTGAAAATTGCGGGGATTATAGTGAGGAACAGGGTGAACGATTTCACCAAGATATCAAAATAATGGAAGAGAGGTACCAGGGAAACTGGGATATCAATATGCTGGCGGACTATTGCTGGTGTTTGAAGCGAGACGTGCCCGAAGAAAAACTTACATGCCGAGAATCCTGGGGGTTGGCATCCCTTGGTTGCGGTACGTCGACGATATTTTGTGTATCTGGCCCATGAATCGTGACCTGGATAACTTCCTCCTTCAGTTAAATGATCAAGTCCCCTCTATTAAGTTTACTTTAGAAGTGGAACAAGACAATTCAATCCCATTTTTGGATGTGCGTGTACATAGGGAAAGCCCAGGTTTTAAGTTTAGTATCTATCGGAAAAAAACAAACAATTTGTCCTGCGTACACTTTTACTCGGGACATGACACCCCCACTAAGAAGGCCATTTTTTCTTCAATGTTTCTCCGCGCCCTTAGGATCGCCAGTCCGGAATACATCGATGCCGAATTAGAAAAAATCAACGGTATTGGAAGTGATCTGTGTTATCCATCTGCGTTTATGGAATCTTGTCTCAACAAGGCAAAACGAACTTTCTATCGCGTCAATAATAACACTCGTACTTTGTAAAAAAATATTTTAGTACTTCCATTTTTCCCGGGCTTTTTAGGCATTGCTAATGTACTTAAACTTTTGGATATTAATGTAGTATTTTCATATAACAATATTGTGAAAAATATCATAGTAAAAAATAGCCCTACCAATAATTCAGGCATTATCTATAAAATTGGTTGTAAACAATGTGATTCCTTTTGCATAGGTCAGACGGGAAAGGATTTGCACACACGTATAAAACAGCATCAATATTCCGTTAGAACAGGACAGTTGTCCAGTGCCCTTTTTGTCCATTTGTCAGAGTTATCCCACTGTATTGATTGGAATAATGCTTCAGTTTTATTTCACTCTAGCAACATTCGTAATAGAAATATTCTTGAGTCTGCCATTATCCAACTAACAAATAACTTCAACATAAGCAAAGGTCTTTTTCAACTCGATCCTGTTGTTTTGAATTCCTTCAGAACAGATTTAGATAAGAAAGGTAGAACGCTAAATCTTTGGTAAATTTGTATGCCACCCTAATAACTTTTATTTTTCAATTTTTATAAAAAAAATAGGGCAGAGTGCTAAAACCCGGGCAGATTTCCAGTTTAAATTTGTATATATATTATTTTTTATCTATAACATTGGTTGGAAACAATTCTTTTAAACTTGTGCTAAAAATCGATAATTGTTCAATTTTTATATACAAAAAAAAAGAGCAGAGTGCTAAAACCCGGACAGATTTCCAGTATAAATTTGTATATATATATATATTTTTTTTTTATCTATAACATTGGTTGGAAACAATTCTTTTAATCTTGTGCTAAAAATCGATAGTTTTTCCTTATAAATTTGTGTGCCCCCTTCCACAATCCTTTAATTTTGTTTCTCCGTTTATTGTATATATATATATAGATTTTTTTTTTTTTTCTGTAACCTATATATAGGCTGTAACTCTTTATGTACTTCAGTGTTCTATTTTGCGAAATAATATGAATTATAAAAAAAACACCTTTAAAACATGAAAATATATATATACATTTGTAAGCTCGGCACACATTGTTGCTCTTCGTGGATAATCTTCTTCTTGTAAGTTGTGGAACACTTGAATATGGTATGGCTTTTTCTTTAAATCATAACGTAGAATTCTGTAAACCGTTGTTTGTGGAATTTCTAATCTGTGGGATGCCCTCCGAATCGATAATTGTGGATCCTCTTCGAATGCTTCTTGAACAGATTCGATTCTTTCGTGAGATCTTCTTGGCCGTCCAGATCTACGCTCGTCATGCACAGATCCAGTCCTCATAAATTTGTTTACTAATTCGCGAATAGCCTGGTCTCTAGGGCCTGTTTTACGAAACCTTCTCTCAAACTTTTCTCTAATTTCATTGCACTTCATGCCTTTTATCCTGCATGTTACTACATAAACCCGTTCTTGCACATTCATCATCAATGATATGGGTCTGAAAATAAAATAAAATAATTAACAAAAAATCGTGCAAAGCAATTGAAATATTATAAATACATGAATTTTGTATAACAATGCACATACCATTATGTCAATATAACAATTGTTTAAAATCCCCCTATTTCACCAAAATAGATGGTTACTTTAGAAACACCCTGTATATATATATATATATATATAATACAGGGTGGGCCAAAAGTCTGGATCCATAGGAAAATATTTATTTTAATACATAAATTACAACAAATGGTAAATACTTAAAATGAATATCAACTTTAACTCGTAAATGCGTATCCGTGATACTGTACAGTAGTTCGTACTCCAGTATAAACAACAAATTATAACAAATGCTCAAATTGGCGGCCTTTGTAGGGTGCACTTTGTAGGGATGGAATTTATGATTTTTAATAATTCTTCGAATTGAAGTTCTCGAGATGCGTGTTTCATTTGATAATCTTCTTGTTGACTTTACTGGACTATTCGTTAAAGTTTCACATACCATTGCAGAGGTATTTTCATCAGTTGCAGTTTTTGGACGACCAGAACGCCGTCGATCATGTACACTTCCTGTTTCTTTGAAACGTTTAAACAACTTGCCAACAGTCGCATGTGTTACTGGATGCTTATCAGGATGATTTCTATTGAATTCGGTAGCAACTTCTCTGTGTGTAGCGCCCTGTCTTGCGTACATGAGCACAAGTTCTACCCGGTCTTCTGTTGTTAGATTCGAAGCCATTTCTGGGCTGAAATAAAAAAGTATTTGAGTATTTATACTGGAGTACGAACTACTGTACAGTATCACGGATACGCATTTACGAGTTAAAGTTGATATTCATTTTAAGTATTTACCATTTGTCGTAATTTATGTATTAAAATAAATATTTTCCTATGGATCCAGACTTTTGGCCCACCCTGTATATATATATATATATATATATATATACATATATATATATATATATATACACACTTATATATATATATACATATATATATATATACTTATATATATATGTAGCGGATCGACAAGAAATAGACCAACAAATAGACAGATCCTTTACTTCCACGCTATCATCAAAGAACTTGGAAAACACACGTGGGCAAGGAGTCAAACAATGGAGATTCTGTTTCTTCCCCTAGGGCGCGAACGCAAATCCTTATCAACTAAAGGACGCGCTCACAAAGCGTCTTCTTAAGATTTGGTGTGAAGTTCTACGTCACAGGAACTACGTATAAAAGCGAGCACCCACTCTCACTCCTTCTCACTTCGTTAGCGCTTCCATTTCGTTCGACTACTCTCTACGTGGTCACCCCTCATCAGCTTTAACCGGCTCAAGACCAAGGCTCACTTCAACACCACATTCAAGAAACGAAGCATCATTGGAAGTGATCCACCAATACTGCCGCAGCAAACCCCAACGCATCAGGAATTCCCCTTGGTCTCTTCATTACCGCATAAACCCGTTATCAAGCATCTTCGAGAGCACCGGCAAGGTTGCAACGCTACGAGAAGCATCCTCAAGGTGGACACATTGCGTGACTCGACGGCGAAAGCTACAAGCCCAAATCACTCCACAACTGGTCCGCTTTTACCGCTTTACGAAGAACGGTCGTCTACGAGACTCCATTAGGCCCATCATACCTTGACCTACGGAACAAACTTCCAAGAGACAACCACAACCGGGCCTACATCTCCTTCGCAAAAAGGCCTAATCCACGACGCGACCAACGCGTGAGCGACCAGCTTCCAGAGGACGATCAACGACACTCACGGTATTAGTTTCCTTCTCAACATCCTTCCACAGCGTTACATCGTCCGGGTAAGCTAAGTACATCATATTCTAAGTACTCTTGAAGCCTACATTAGCCTACCGCCGCCGACAGCAGGCTACTCCCAAAGTGAGTAATTAACGTTCCAATTGACTCCCGTTAATAACGCAGTAGACCATTTTCCTAATTCAAGTGTCTTCAGAACCTGTAATTCACATCATCCGCTGTTGTGTTCACTATTGTATTTGTGCGATAAATAAGTTCTCTACTGCAGGCCTAATTCATACAGTGTGTATTTCCCTCAACTATCCTTAGGCCTATCCCAAACGCACGGGCATTCTTTATATCATTGCTAGGCCCATTCAATCATCTAGCCTACTTAATCAGAGTGTCATGTTTTCCATTAAATGTACCAAACGCACGTGCATTCTTTATATCATTCACTAGGCCCATTCAATGTTCTATGTTGCATGCCATTTACATACCATCGATGAGTATTATTTATACGTGTCAATTAAGCTATTAACATTTCATCTTATTAGCTAGGTCTATGTTATAAGCGTAACGTAAACTATCAATTAATTACCGTTAGTTCTTTGTTATACCACAGTGAATAAATAACGGCTTTATTTTCACAATAAAATAAAGTACCGAGACTTATTCTATTCAGTGTACCAAAACGTACGCGCTTTCTGTGTCATTAATAGGCCTCTTTCACAGATCATTTATGCATAATCTGTAGCTTCCCTAATCAGTGTATTACATAACCAATTTGTTATATTATTACGTACATGCACTATTTTTGTATTCACTAAGCCTCATATTTCAGGTTGTCCCCTATTTTTGTATACCATTAAGCCTCACATAAACGAGCGCATTTCAAAGGTCATTATCGAATTGTTAAGCCTTCTAGTCAGTCTTTCCATTGTATTTTCACTGTGAAAATTAATATAAATATTTTCTTAATTAAACTACAAAAAACAATATAAGGTGTCTTTTATAACCTTAACATTAATTTGCTTGGGTGTAAACCAAGATGGTGACCTCGCTGCCATTTCGGTCACTTCCAATAGTGTGGTGGACCTAATCAAATAACCATTCATTCCAATCGGTGATACTGTATAACAATATAAATTATTTAACCCAGCCTTTCATTAATAAGAAATCAGTCATTGCACCAATTAATCATTGCATACAATTAAATCATTATCACCTTAAACGGCCAAAACTAGGTCCACTATAAATTGGTGTAACCCCGGAGTGACTCGAAAGTAATTTCAAGTTAATTTTCACAGTGAACCTGTTGTTTAGTGGTTAGGGACATTTTCTTAAATTTAAGTATTCTTTTATTGCATTAACAAAATAGCGGTGATGTCAAAAATTTAAATTTATACACGGTACAACATATACGGCGCGTCAATAGGCCTATCTACATCTGTGACTGGTGTTATTTTCCCGTACACATTAGGACACAAATACATTTACGGTTAATCTCTTTTGGCACATGATAACACGTTTTCGCGCGAAAAAATGCAGCAGGAAAACAACAACGCCACTACATCTCACACTAACGGCGGTTCCAACAGAATCCCCACTTTTTGGCCCGCGGATCCCCGCACATGGTTCTTACAGGTGGAATATCATTTCGAGTCCCAGAACATAACAAGAAGCGTGGCCAAGTTTAACATCGTAGCCTCGCAACTCACACCAGAGGTCGCTTGCGAGGTGCGAGACATTCTCGCCAAGAGGCCCCTAGAAAACCCCTATGAGACGTTGAAAACCGCCGTTTTGGAGCGAACGGCCATGTCAGAGCAAAATCGCCTCCGGAGATTACTCGCGACCGAAGAGCTTGGCGACAGATCCCCGTCGCAGTTCCTGCGACACATGCAGCAGCTCCTGGGGGATTCAGCCCATGTTATTGAGCACTCATTCTTCCGCCAACTTTTCATACAACGCCTACCACCGCAGGTACAACGAGTGCTGGTGGTGACGAAACCAGACACCTCGTTGAAGGATCTGGCGGATATAGCAGACAGGGTTTTGGACATAGAAACGCCACAAGTGGCCGGAGTCGCCTCACCACCCCCTCCCCCAACCGCGCCCGACAACAACTTGGTGGAGACTGTCGCGAAGTTGGCCACCATGGTAGAAGGTCTCTTTCGCGATGTACGCGAGTTGCAAACGCGTGAACGAAGCAGATCACGCGACCCTCAGCACCGCAACTCACGACCCCGTTCCCGTTCCCGCACCCCCGTTTCCAACGACGAACCGGGCGTATGCTGGTACCACACGACATTCGGCGGTCAAGCCCGGAAATGCAGGGCCCCCTGTCTTCGGACGGGAAACGTATCAGCCGAGCATTAACGGCGTCTCATGCTCAAGGCTTCCACGGCGTCCGCCTATTCTTCGTCACAGACGCCCATTCCAAGATACGTTTCTTGGTCGATACCGGCGCCCAAGTCAGTCTCCTCCCCCCCTCCCCACAAGAGCGGTTACATCCCAGTTGGGAGACTGAATTACACGCGGTGAACTCGACTCCCATTCAAACATTCGGTCAAAAATCCTTTACCCTCAACCTCGGACTTAGGAGAACCTTCCGTTGGGTTTTTCTCATCGCCGACGTGCAACAGCCAATCTTAGGTGCAGATTTTCTGCAGCATTACGACTTAGGAGTGGACGTTAGACGCCGGAGACTTATCGACCACAAGACCAGCCTCAGCGTGCAAGGCGTTTTCTCCCGTACGTCAGCGCCTCCGCCAGTATATTCGGTGGCTCGCCCTGAGTCACCGTACGGTACACTACTGGCTGAGTTTCCATCGGTGACACGCCCTTGCAACCGCGAGGTGCCAGTGAAGCATAATGTACTCCATTAT
>JAJOZX010013121.1:0-96786 GCA_023014485.1 Bathynomus jamesi
AGCCTGTAATGCAATCTTGCAAAAAAAAAAAATTTGTTAGGTATTTTAACATTTATGCGAATGTATGGTGTATTTCTTAAATCTACTGTCCACTAACTAAACTGTACTGTATAAATTGCAAAGTTTTTAAACTATTTCTTCATACTATTAATAGTAATATTGTACAGTTTTATTACTGTAATACTGTACAGTATGTACATTATTAATGTTTAGTTTAGTTATTGGTCTTACAATGTGTCATAGTCAGGGCCGCCACTTCCATTAGGCGAGGTTAGTAAATGCTAAGGGCGCCAGCGCCTCCTGCCCTGTGCACGTCTGATAGTATTATGTAAGAACAACATGAAAAAAATAATGAAGGAATGAGAAGCATAGACAAATGATGAAAGGTTGTATGACATATGTACACCAGTTTAGCTTGACTGATATTTACATAATTAACTTATTCATCTTATTGGGTCATTATAGAACTTTCACTATCACGACCTTTAACCCTTTAGGGACGGGAGTTGTAAATAAGCGATTTAAAAATGTTGCGCGCACAGACAGGAGTCGTCAATAAGCGACTCGGCTTATTTACGGCTTAATATGAGTTCCGGGAGTCGTCAATAAGCAAATAACTGTTTTTATGTGACATATGCCCTTCTTGCTTGGAAAAAACAGTAGATATGTCCTTTTTGCACGCATATTTTAGCACTTTTGAGCGTTCTGATTTGTTACTACATATGCCTCGCTTTACTCGCTGTTTTGATTGGTCATGACACTTTCTTGAACTATGAAATGATTTTATAATTTTATAATAAATGTATGTATTAGCAAATTAAAATAGATCAGTGTAAGGCAAATAGTTTCTTCAATATGGTACCTTGATTACTTTGTGGCAAACCCAATCGTGAAGTGGGAGGCGGGTGGGGGCGCCAAATAGGCTGGCGCCGGACCTGGTCATAGTGGTGGTAACTATCTTATTGGATTATTTGTACATTGGTACCAAAAAGAAGGTGCAATTTTATGATTTGGTCTTAAAATAAGCTAAGTTATACTAAATCTAGTTACCAGAAACCAGAGCCAGCCTTAACTTAGTGTAGTCCTTGAGCTAAAATTTTGGTAAATATTAAGTTTTGGGGTCACCAGTTTTTTTACCCCTGATTGAGTGAAAGTTAGTCACGTGAGAAATAACTAAGCAACCTAAAATTACAACTTGACCTGGATGTAAGACTCTCCCTGATAGATCTGCTCCAAGTTGCGCCACAGAAGAACTAATAATTTTTGGTTAAAGAAAAATCTGGAGAATTTAGTTAGAGGGGAAGATTATTGATAATAATAATAAAATTAAAATGTGATACAATGCATTTCAGCTAAGTAGCTAGCTGTTATTCCTATTATATTAATTTTTTTATTCTCTAATTATGCTATTATTTGAAAACTAAAAACGGATAATCATTGCAGAACTGTCCTGAACCAGAATGGAGTCAGTATCTTCAAAACATCTTGATGTTGACATTTTGCAGCCTCCTTTACTTTGGATTCATAAGCGCTGTTATCGGATTCTCCTTCCTGGTTCTTCTTCAACTATGGGTTGTAACTATGTTGAAGACGATGCATATCCAGGTAAAAATATTTTTAACATACCATTGTACATAAACAGGATGCTGGTATAGGGCCTATGTTAATTTATAGTACTGTACTATGTTTTCCAATAAATATTGCAACATATCACGATATTTGAATGCAAAACTATGAAGGAATTGGTTTAATATAAAATGCATGGTTGATTAGTGAATAAAAGTTTATTAGCTATACCATCCCATTCTTGGTTTGTGTAAAATAAAGTTGAAAGGGAAGGAATTAAAGGTGTGAAATTAGATATGGGAAAAGGAGAGATGAATGTTGCTTCGTACATGAAAGAGGAGTTACATGAACATGAGGATAGACATAGAAATATGTTAATGTTAGCAATTTAAAAGTATTTTAGTGACCTGGTAGATAAATTGGGAAAAAATGTGAATTTTGATTTTTGAATGTGCTGGGTGAATTTTGTAACTTATTACAATAGTTACAATTACTTTTGAAAAGTAACTAGGCCTTTTACAAAATTACCTTAACTTAAAGGTAACTTTATGATTTCCATACAGAATTATTTTTAAAGGTAACTACACATGATTTGTATAAACATATATGTAATGATAAATATCTAATTATTGGCTAGATTAAAGAAAAATAACTAAAGCTTTATACTCATTATTCTTGTCTTATAACTTTTTCCCATTGTAAAAACTATGATTTGCATATATAAATGTATGGAAAAAGGTTTGTTTAGCTTCATTAAGGCATTTTCTGTAAGTTGTTCTTGCCTAAATACAAGTGATGGGGCTGAAAGATTAGCCCAGCACAGCTAAAAAGTCATTTACATGCAGTGCTTGCTGGGATTTTTGTATGTACGGTAACTTAAAAAAATGTTTGAACAGTTTTGGTAATATAGAGTAAACTGACATGCTTCATCCTGACTGTCCAGAAACTGCTGCAGTTGTGATCCTCATTTGCATTGCTGCTGTTGCTGCTTCTACGCAAAGAACAAATCCGTTATTATTGTATCACATTGACGCATTTTTATTTTATAATATGTATGCTGCCAATTCAAATTAAGTGCCCCACATACCTTAGCTAATTAATTACTTACGGTAGTTAAAACATAACTATTCTAACATCATGTAAGACTCTTGGGGGGAAAAAAAGCAGTATGCACAAAATAATACAATTTTGGGTAATCCTTTACAATATGGTTTGAAATTATTTAAAAAAAAATGTTTAACACTTATTAAATGTGTGTTAAATTTTAAGTTTATATTTTTGTTAATTTTAACAAAAATATTATGACAACCTAACAGATCATCAAGGGCATACAGTTAACCTTTCAGATCTCACCTGCTCTTACTCTTGACTTCTCTTTTTTATGCCATGCCAATGTTTTACATCAATACAAAAGTGTCTGTGCTAATGCATCTTCATGTAAACATCTCTCAGCATTTCAATCCAATCTCTGCTTTCTCTAACCATTTTCAGTGCACCTGTAGCTTTTCTAACTTCATTTACTTTACTCTTAACTTCATCTGCACTCATACAGTACCGTACCTCATTTATTTAATACATAATACAGATACTTAAAAGACTCCACCAACACAAGTGTTTCATCATTCACTATCACATTACAATCTGAATTTTCCCCCTCTCACCCACATTCACTTTCAACACACTTCTTTCACACACCATGACAAAACTCTTAACAACCTTTTGCATTCTTTGCACATGCTTTTGCAATGATATGCACAACTTGCATTCCTGATCAGACATTCATGGTACACATTCCATGGTATGCAAGCTTAAAAAGGAAAATCAACAGGAATTGATGGGACATGTAATGAAATGATAAAATTAGGGACTAGAAAATGTCAAAAAGAATAGGAAAGTGGGTGTGTTCCATGTGATTGGACAAAAACTGTAATTGTACTATCACTTACAAAAGTTGGGCTTTACCGAACCATGAGTTGTATGGCACAGTGTATCCCAACTTTTGTAGCTGATGGTACTACTGTATACACAAAGGTGAAAAAGTTAATGTAAAAATTACAGAAGTATGAGTTAAGTGTAGCTGGAAAAATATGCAGCAAAGTGTTGATAGATGGGTAAAAAAAGAAAGAACTGACTGAAAATAAACAAATCAGTTTTAGAGAAGGCAGAGGATGTGTTAAGTGTTTTCAGGCAGATAGCTGATTGAAAAACGAAACTAAGCAAGTGGAAGAATAAATGTATTATAAAGTGAATAAATTTGCCTTCTGGCAAGTGTATAGAATGTATGGTGTCAATGGTAAGTTGTTAAATGCATTGAGTTTTATGTACCATAGGTAGTTAAGAGCAAGTTGGGTGACTAGTTCACTACTAATGTTGGAGTACAACAGTGCTCTGGATGTCATTATTGCTGTTTAATATACTATATATGTATGTCTAATATAAAATGGCATCGTTGAGCCTTGAAGACCTTGTTTTTGGCTCAGTCTTCTGTGGAGGGGTTACTTTTGCGGGCACTCACCCTTAGCCCCCTCCTTCCAACATAAAAAAAATATATACAGTATATATCTCTATAGATATGGTGATGTATGAAATGAAAGCAAGAATGAGAAAAAGAAAGGTAGGAGTAACCCTGAATTTAGAAAAATGTGGCATTTGTTGCATCTAATGTATGTTGATGTGGTGCTTTTGAATGAGTCAGAGAATGAATTAAGGCAAGCAGTGACAAGTTTTGTTGGTGCGTGTGAAGGAGATTATTGGCAGTAAATGTAAATAAAAGGTTCTTGTTATTGAGAGAGGAGAGGAGTCAGCATGTAGTACTGTAGTGAATGGAGAAAATTTAGAGGTTGTGAAAAAAAACCTTGGGTTTTTGTTTGACACGTGCAAGTACATTGAAAATAGGATGAAGCAAGCAAAGTTATGAAGATGCAGCAAGAAGTTTACATGGAGCAGTGGTGCCAACACTGATATATAAATGTGTGATGCTCACTTGACATGATGGTTCACTGTCAGAAGTGAGAGCAGTTGAAATTAATAATTTAAAAAGTATAATTGGTGTAAAGTGGATTGACTGTATGAGAAATGTGGATGGTTCAGCAAAGGTGTGGAGTGAAAATGTCACTGAAGATAAGAGTGAAGGATATTATGTTGGTGTGGTCATATGGGGAGAATGAATATATATAATAGTGTGTAATTGTGAGATATAGAAGACAGCAATAAAACATGATGTATTTATTAAATGTGAAAAATTTGGACTTCATAATAAATGTGACTCAAGAGTTAATGAAAACAGTTTGTCAGGTGTGTAAATGGAGATGTTTGTCTCATTTCTCATGCCACCAGATGCATGCTGCTAACTTTGCTATGAAACATGAAATTGAATCCCTGAGGTAGGGTGATACCTTGTGTATGGAAAACAAACCAAAGTTCAAAATTTGTGTTTGTTTCATAAGGACTTAATGAAAAATGGGTTTGTAGGTAATATTTGTATATACCTAAATAAAACTAAATCAGATTACCATAACTGTACATTTTGTACTAAATATGTCCATTTTTAGAACTGAATTATTGAATACTTTATAGATCACTTAAGTATTTTTATATTGTACATCACAAAATGTTTGATAACTTGTTAGGTACATAAGCAATTAATATTATTATTATTATTATTGTAGCTGCAAAATTTAATTAAATTAATAGGTTTTGTAAAATCAAAATTTCTTTTCCTGCCATGTCATATTAAGGTGCCATTTAATTGAGCCAAATATACAGGGTGGCGCAAAAGTCGCGCATCATAGGAATTTTCAATGTTGATTATAATAGTGTATTATTTTTTTCTTTTAGGTAGTGGATGACTATGAAATTAACAGTAGACAAGAGGGTGAGCTTGGTTTTAATGTATGGAATACCAGGTACTACAAATCGATGAATTGGTACAGAATTTAAATTTAAATTCTGGTATTCCATGCACTAAAACCAAGCTCACCCTCTCATCTATTGTTAATTTCAGTCATCCCCTACCTAAAAGAAAAAAATATATAATCAACACAAAGTTCCTATGAGGCGTGACTTTTGCGCCACCCTGTATATTAATTTTCTATTTTTTATAAACAATTTGGATGAGAAGCTTCGTATTTGTGTAGAAATTAGGGATCATGAAAAAGTGTGGAAGTAGAAAGTGATTGAATGGTTGTGGTAGATAATTTATTCTGCTGAAATGTTTTAAGTAACCCATAATTGCCTAGGGATTATTTATCTGGTAATCTTAGTCAACATATATCATTAACTCTGCATGTTTACATTCTCAGAAACAAATGCACTACATTGCCCTCTATGCTATAAATTATTGTAAAGCCTGCACAAAATGGCTTTATTTTTAGCAAGATGAACATCTGTTGTTAAAATGAGGCAACCATGATAATTATTGGAGAATTAGACTTGTGCTTAGTAACCCACTTCCATAATGAGATTGATTTGTGCTATTTTGTTGGTAGATACAACTTACAAAGATGAGATGGACTGCGAGTTAGATTTTGACATACCATTTGAACGTCTTCCCAATGGCAAGATAAGGACTTCATTTGCTGTTGCAAGGTACTCATTTTATTCAAAACTTTTTCTTCATGCCTGAAGAGACTGACTTAACAAGGCACAGGGATTGCTAATATTCTTAGGCAATATTGAAAACTTGTTCAAAGTTATTCTCTTCTGTTAGTCCATTTAAAAGTTATAACTGCTTCTGAATACTTGGGTGGTTATTCACTACCAGCTTGAACTTAAAGTAATAGGTCCCTATACACAGTGAATATGAGTGGGCCCAATCCACGTTTGTTTTCCAGAGAGTTTTTCTTTCAAAAAAAATGTTTCAAAACCATATTCTCGAAGTTTTTATTGTTTTTATCTTGTGCTTCAGCATAGTTGCAATCTATAGGTGTCTTATGCTTCTGAAAACTGAGACACTGGTACTTAAAATATGTTTCCAAATAAAACTTTGTAGAATCTGAAAAATAGAAGTTTAAGGTAGAATTGACTGAAATTATATGACTTGGCTCGTTTAATCATGAAAATACACAATTTAAACATTAGCTTTTTTCTACATCTATATGAGGTGTATTCATCTAATAGACCTAAACTATAAATTTATTGACACATCCTAATTCAGAACAGTTAAGTAAAGTTCACAACTAAAGAGTTGTTAGGATAAATGGAAATTAGGCTACCAGGGCTGAGTAGACTAGTCATAAAGACACACCTAGCTACCAGTCTGAAACACTGAGGTTTGAGTCCTGGTTCGAACTTTGTTGTGATTATAGATTACATTGATTAAGACATTTCCTTTGGGTCTTCTTTGTTTGGGCCATGGTTAGGATTCCATCTTAAATTGTAGGTTGAAGACAGGTCAATAGGCTTGACCTTTTAGCTTTTAGCGAGTGGACGCTTCCATTAAGGTTGCCAAATTTTACGTATATATATATATATATATATATATATATATATATATATATATATATATATATATATATATATATATATATATATATAAATAGACATGTTCAATAAATCTGTAAGTTTCATTAGTTTTCTTTGAAATCTGCTCACTGTATAGGAAATTTACTTAGTTGTGGGTTGTAAAAAAAATATTGAAATTTGACCATAACTTTGGCTGTAAAATCCAAAGTTATGGTCAGATTTCAATGTTTTTTTTACACCCACAACTAAGTAAATTTCCTCTACAGTGAGTGGATTTCAAAGAAAACTAATGAAAATTACAAATTTATTAAGCATTTCTTAACGCCACTGGAATTTCCAGAAGAAGCTGTCGTAAATGAGTGACATTTCTTACTTTGACCCAATAAATTATATTATCTGTGACAAATTTTCCCAAAGGCCGTAATTGACAGGATTTAAATCAGGACTGTTTGGTGGCCAAATTTAATACCGCTACCTGGTATTCCTTTGATACCTCCTGTTTTATAGATTTTCTTGAAGCTTGTCCAAACCTGCAGTTGGCTTACATTAATTAAAATTGCTTTAACTATCAACTTGAACCTATGATTAGCAAGATTTTTCTGAAATATTCGCCATAAATCCAATTTCTCAACTAAAATGCTAAAAGATGGCATACAAACCATAAAATTTCATGGTACTATGGACTGTGTTTGCAGAGATATGAAGGATTTAAAAGTTTTTTTTTTTTTTTTTTTTTTTGCCGACCCGATATATATATATATATATATATATATATATATATATATATATATATATATATATATACATATATATACACACACACACACACACACACACACAAAGGTGGGCACCCGGGCCTCAAAAAGGACCGACGGTCCCGGTCCTTGCCTCAAACTGGACCGACGGTCGCGGTCCTTTCTGAAGATAGGACCTAGGAACGACTCGGTCCTTATACAGTATATAATATAAGTGAAAAATTTGATTAAAATGAAATTAAAGACACCGGAAATCTTTAATTTTATTAACGTAAATTATAATTAATACAATACATAAATGATGAAAAAAGTTAAGTTAAATGCTTGAGTTTCCCTTCAAGAAGACTAGCATTTCAAAATGGCTGTCACTGAGCCCTGACTTTTTCGGCTTGAGGACGTCCTTCCCCAAAGAGAAGAGCCTCTCCACGGCGGCACTGGATGGGATAGGGGTGTTAAACTTGATGAACACAGCAAGCACTTGTACTCCAGGTTCTGCTCACCCTTGGGGCCCAGGTATTCAAAGTATTTGTCCAGGTACGTCCAGGGATTGCTGGGTTCAGTTCTTCCGCTAGGAGCTCCAGTTGCTTGACTTGAAGTTGAAGCACTAACATCAGTAGATTCTTCGTCTCCTCCAGGTGTTGAAACAAGTTTCAATTCAGTCTCAGTCTCTTTCTGAGTCTTCTGGAGGAAACGATCCATCTTCTTTAGAACTTCAAATAATCACTAACACTAAAATCACTAAAAAAGACCGTCCGGAATTGCTTAAAAATGGACCGTCGCTCCTCATTTCGGTCCTCACTGAGAAAAGGACCGACTTTCCCGCTCACGGTCGAGTTCCTGGAGTTCGGTCCTTTTGGAACTCGGTCCTGCCCACCTTTGTTTGTATATATATATATATATATATATATATATATATATATATATATATATATATATATATATAGGGTGTCTCGTAAGTCCGGTCTCATAGGAAAATTTATTTAAATTTACAAAAGTAATACATTCCAATAAGGAATGACACTATGGAGGCAGAGGTGGGTCACGGGGTGGAAGAAGGGGCAAAGGTACTGGGTGCTCTAAAAAGTGTTTGGAAGGAGAAAGCAGTGTCTATGGGTGCGAAGATGGGTATGTATGAAGGTATGTGTTGTGAGGCATGGGTGGCAAAGGAAAGGAAAAGGGTGAACGTACTGGAAATGAAATGCTCGAGGACGATCTGTGGGATGAGCTGGAATGATCATGTGAGAAACACGGTTATCCGCGAGAAGTGTGGAGAGAGCAGATGAGGGGGTGTTAAAATGGTTTGGGCATATGGAGAGGATGCTAAAGAGGATCTACGTGTCCGAGGGGGAGGGGTAGACCGAGGAGGAAATAGAAGGATCGGGTGAGGGAAGCTTTGGGTTAGCGTGTCCTGAACGTCTGGGAGGGTGAAAGATGCGCGCTAGATAGAAAAAAGTTGAGCGACGGGCTGGCAATGTGCCAACTCTGTGTATGAAGCGGTCTGGGTAAACCATGAAGTAGTCTGCGGGGCTGGGCTGGGCTGTGGATAATGTTGCCCTGAAGCAGGTGCATTATTGTCATGTCAGCTGACGAAGTGAATGTGAGCGATTGAGGCGTTTCCTGCCTATTCCTGACGCGGCCTCACTGCGGTGGGAGAAGCGTTTGGGTATAAAAAAAAATACTGAACTAAAACAAATGTTCACATTGATGTATTTTTAGGACCTTTTTTTTCAGGTAGAATAACACGCAATGGCTAATATGGAAGCAAGTTACACTCCTCAGGAAAAGGCGGAAATTGTTCTTTTGCATGCTTCTGGCCTTAGCCAAAGACAGACAGCTGAAGAATTTCACCGTCATCATCCCAATAAACCACGACCAGGTCAACGTTCTGTTGGTCGAATGCTTTCAAGATTCAAGGAGACCGGGAGTGTTCAGGACAAACCAAGAGCAGGTCGCCCGAGAACTTGAACTGGTGCTGAAGGCATTGTTGATGTACTTTCCAGGGTCGCAGTAAGTCCACAACGATCGGTGAGAAAGATTGCATATGAAAGTGGACATTCAAATATAGCAACGTCACAAATTTCATCCATACAAGATACATTTTGTACAAGAATTTACATGGGGATGATACAGATAGAAGACTTAAATTTTGTGAATGGTTTAAGTCAAAAAGAAACCGAGCGGACTATATCATGTTTAACCGATGAGGCGTGTTTCCACCTGAACGAATACGTAAACCGAAACAGCGTGTACTGGGCGCAGGATAATCCCAGTGTCGCTGTTGATGCTCATCACCAAACTAACCCAAAAGCAATGATGTGTTGCGGCATTCATGGAAATCTTGTTTTGGGACCAGTATTTCTGGAAGGAGGACTTAATGCCAAACGATATCTCCAGTTGTTGCATGATGTGTTGGAACTATATTTGAACGAAATGCCACTCGCAGTGCGACATCGGTTTTACTTTCAGCAGGATGAAGCACCACCTCACTTTGGCCGTGAGGTGCGATGTTGGTTAGATGAAGTTCTCCCTGGGCGATGGATTGGGCGCAGGGGACCAATCGAGTGGCCACCAAGATCCTCGGACCTCACAACCCTAGATTTTTTCCTCCGGGTTCACCTTAAGTTTGTTGTGTTCATTGACCGTCCACGTACCATTGAAGACCTTGAAGAAAATATCCGTGCTGTTTGTGCACAAATCACACCAGAGTTTGGAACATCATACCAGCATGTCTGAACAGCAAGGAGGACATCAATTTCAACATTTTTCATTCTAATGTATTACTTTTGTAAATTTCATTTAAAATAAATTTTCCTATGATACCGGACTTAAGGGACACCCTGTATATAAATGAAACTGAAAGGCGGATATTTTGTCTCTTCACATTTTATTTTCGAAGTACAAGAGTTGGCAACTAGATGCTATACATCATACATATAGCTAGAAATATTTACCATAAGCTCCAAAGGGAAAGAAGTTTAATGCAATATTGGTTTCTTGTACAGGGTGTCCCAGAAGTCTTGGAAGGGTTTTTATTTGGCTAGCTTTTTTTCTTTTTTGATTAATTTGTTTATTTTTCTTTTTCAATTAAAGTACCCTTGCTGCGATTAATGAAAATGGAATCCTACACAGTGCAATAAAGAGTGGCTATTGTGGAACTTTATTTGACAAACAACTCTTCCATTATTGCCGCTCAAAGTTTTTCGATTAAAATTCAACACACATTCTGCTCCTTCTGATCGAGCTATTCGATGCTACGTCGCTAAATTTAGTATGGGAAAGGGTCAGGGAGACGAACCACGGACTGGGCGTCCTCGGACAAGCCGAAGTCCAACTCGGGTTGAGATGGTTCGTGAAAGTGTTGAGGAAAATCCACGTCAGTCCGACGACGCAGTCAGGAATTAAACATTTCAAGAAGTTCCTTGCATCGAATTTTATGAGAGGATATCAATCTTTTACCTGTACAAAATTCAAATGGCTCAAGAAATTAAACCACAAGATTATCAGAGTCGGATAACGTACGCTTATGCGATTTTAGATTTGCGCAATGAAAACGAAGATTTTCACCAGATATTAAATTTGTAATTAAAATCGTAATAAATATATTTTAAAGTGTTACAAACCTTTTTTTATTTGATCCCCAAACAAAGAAGTTATAGCCAAATAAAACCCCTCCAAGACTTCTGGGACACCCTTTACATAGTGTTGGGGTAGGAACTAATTTATTTAGAGTTAAGTTTTAATGTTTAAACCCTTTTGGAATTACTTTAGAAGTTTAGAGTAACTGGTATTGAAGAAAAATATAATTTGAAAGAAATTTTATTTTTCATTGTCAGTATGTGTGTTTCACTCGTGCTAGAAGGGAAATGTAGTGTGTGGTAGTTATTACCTAGTGCTCTATATAAATTATCAGGGCAATAATTTTCCATACGTGTATGTCATCACAAGACGATGTATCGCTAGCATGAATCGGATTCTTGCATCAAAGGTCAAGGTCACAAATATTGGCGGGGACATTGATGTCGTTCCGACATAATTCTTATTGAATTTTCGTTCTTTGGGTTAACCTTGAGTGGATCTTCAGATCCTTGTTAATTATGTGATTGAATTTTTCTAATTTTCTAGGATCTCTCTTTGGGCCAATGTAGTTTACGATGATTTAATTTTGTGGGAAAATCAGTGAAAATAATAAGTGGGGATTTTATACATGTACAATACTGATACTACCTTCCTTCCATAATATTACGGTATATTGGCAAGATGTGTAACTTTAGTCAATCCAAATTATCATTGTTGACCGTACTGCATTTTATCTCCTTTTCAGCTCTTATTTGTCGCATATAATAGGATCAAAGGGAGCAACGAAGCGCAGAATCGAGAACGACACTTATACACAGATTAAAATACCTTCTAAAGGTCAGGTTGGAGACGTAGGTAAGGAAGGTGGTGTAATCTGAACTGTAACAAATTAGATAAAGAAATGCAAGAACATGATACTGGAACTTTGAGTCTTATCATTAGTTGTTTCACTTATAGTTGTTATTGGGAAAGACTTGAAAACAGTGAGACAAGCAAGAATTAAAATTGAACTTTTGGTCGATCAGGCGAAGAGGAGGCAGCCTTTCACTCATTTTGCTTCAATTCCATTCAATTATGACTCCATTAAGGAAAATTTTATCAAATTTCAGGTAATTCAGTTTCTTTAATTCATCCTGTATTTTAGGCATATTTGTAATAAACGTATAGTTTCCGAAAAAATTCGTCTACGAGTCTAAAATTTCTAAAAACCATAAGAAATTACTAATTGGTGGTAGTCGGTTTATCTTTGGTGACTGATAAAATTTCAAAAAAATAAAACTCAGTCGTTACTCGTTATTAAACTTTTGTGTTTAGGCGAACACACTTCTGAAACTGTACTTATACGCATGTATATTTAATTATCATTAAATGTTAGAATAACCTGTAGTAACACGTAAATGAACTGCAGTAATATCAGTAGGGCTTGCATTAATTTTCAAAAAAGAAATATGATCATCAAATGATGCAAATCCTTCTTTAACTAAAAAATTGATGTTTTAAAGTATTGGAGCTGGTGATAAATGTTGTTGCACTGCGTTGAGCATATCAAAAAGTAACAAAAAATGATAATGGTCAACAGTTTTATTGTTTCAGGATGAAGTTTTAGAACAATGTCAAGACGACCGTGGCATTGACTCCGCTCTCTTCCAAAGCCCTTCAAAGCTCCATATGACGATTTGCGTCCTGGTTCTTGCCGACGACAGAGAGAGACAAGAAGCGGTGAAGACACTCCAAGATTGTCACGCACAGATAATGAAGTGAGGGTCCAAAGTAATATCTTTAGAGCGGCTTCTTTGGTATTTTTTCTGTTTACATAGAATAGTGGTGGCCAGCCCTTTTTGTTTCCTTTTTTGATCTCGGGGTTACTGTTGACATCTAAAGTAATGCGCGGGCCAAGTATTTATGACAGACAATTAAATTTCGAAGTATAAATAGGTACATAAGCTGCTGGAATCTTGCCTGATTTAATGCGATACTTGTGGCTGCTTTCCCTCTACCATTTTATCAATGTCTGATGTCAGACTAGTTGTTAACCCCAAAAGGCTGGACAAGTTGCAATCATTCAGTTGTGATCGGTGTTAATTTTTTTTCATTCCCGGAAATGAATGAATGTTCACAAATATACTACTAGATCGGCATGTTAAATAGAATGTGGTAATTATACTATGATTGACCGGTATTATTTAATTTTCTTTGAGAAGAACATTATTTTGTTTAATTTACTGACTTTAGTTTATTAAATTAATTTTCAATGGCTGGACGGGCGAGTCTTTGGCACGCTGGCAAAGATAAATGATCTTAAGACAGCTTTGAATGAAGGAGAAGAAATTGGTGAATCTCATTGTGCGTGAATGTGCAGTTTCTTTGTGATATTTAATCTTAGATTGGCGGATTAGGCTGAGAGTGAAAGAAGGATAAAAGCACAGGATTTACGTTCGGTTTTTATATTAAACGCAAATGAGGATAGATTAATTAAAATGACAACCGAAGATCAGTTGAAAATCCATACCCAGGATGTTGGGCAGAGGAAGTGGCAGAAATGTGTAAATTATATAAAGTAACATTAGAGGACTTGAAAATGATGAAAAAAAGTGAATTAAAGAAAAGTGTCCGACAAAAAATTAATGAATATTTACAGGAAGAACTAATAAAGAGGAAAACTAAAATGAAAAAACTAAGATTCATTGAAGAATTTAGAAGAAAATCATATATTGAAAATATGAAAAGAGGATATGAAAATTATAATGGAAATCCGATTAAATTGGTAGGGGTGAAAGAAACCTATAAAGGAAAATATAAGGACATGAAATGTGAAGTATGCAGGAGAGAGAGATACGACAGAACACTTGTTTCATTGTGAAAAACTAAGAAACATAGTAGGGGAGATGATGGGAATAGAGAGAATAAAAAACCCCAGAAAGTATAAAAAATTTAAAAAATAATGGAAATTAGAAGAAGACTCTGTTGACAGTAAAAGTTTAAGTATATATTAGGAGATACAGTGTAGAGGCTCTGCAGCGGAAACGTGTGCTGATCCGTAGGATCAAGTGAGCAATTTCTGGAACCTGGAACCTTTTCATTATTTGGCCTTTGATTAATATGACTACTTTTTATTTATTTGAAATTCATAATTTATTACAGTTTGAGATTGAGTAAATTATGTTTTTATACTTCAAAGTGGAGATAGTTAAAAATTAGTCTAATGGTAATGTTGCGTTTTTAACTCTCGCTCACGAATTATGACATAGGGTAAAAAACAAATTTGCCTTTATGTATAGCTATACAAGAATCAATATGGTTTATTTTTCAGCTACACAATTGACTACCCAGTGAGTGAAAGGGTTAAAGAGTTCAAGTTGTCTAATTGTTTTTCCCCTAATAATTTTGTTTACATTATTGAGTTCAACCTGAATTAAAAGGTTGTTTACTCGAGTGACCCAATGATACGAAGTTTTCGTTATAGTAACTGTTTACTTTCACCTTTAGCGAGCACATTGCGGGACAGCCGTTGCGGGTGGAGGTGAAAGGGATTGAGTACATGAACGACGACCCCGCCGAGGTAGACGTCCTCTACGGCAGAGTGCAGACAACGTCGTGGACGCATTCTCTTCAAGATATGGCGGACGACATCGTTAGAAAACTCATTAAACCAGGTCGGGAGATTAGCCCCTGAAAACCTTGGCATTAATTGCTTGCTTTCTTTAAGAGAATTTCATAGAGACGTTTCACGGACTGCGTAGTCGTGTCTGATGGGTAAATTTGTCACACGCGATAGAATCGCGCGGATTTAGGATTTGTCATGCAGGTGTCATGTAAATATTATTAGCCCAATATTATATAGTATTATACAATAATAATAAAAATTATTAATTATTAGAATACGAAATGTCACTCAGATTAAAGCTAGAGGAGTTAAGCCCCCCACCCCACCTGCATCCGCGTCTGAGAATGGGTCTGAGTGAGTGACAGAAACTTTACTTTAAATGTAAACGCTTATTGTTTATCGTAGTCTCGTTTGTACTCCGGTGGTTCTACAGATTTTTGAAAGCGATTGTCTTGGGTCATGTTACCACTTGGAATCAGTTTTGAAACCCTTAAATTATACAGGGTGTTTCTAAAGTAACCATCTATTTTGCGAAATAATATGAATTATAAAAAAACACCTTTAGAACATGAAAATATATATGTATATTTGTAAGCTCGGCACACATTGTTGCTCTTCGTGGATAATCTTCTTCTTGTAAGTTGTGGAACACTTGAATGTGGTATGGCTTTTTCTTTAAATCATGACGTAGAATTCTGTAAACCGTTGTTTGTGGAATTTCTAATCTGTGGGATGCCCTCCGAATCGATAATTGTGGCTCCTCTTCGAATGCTTCTTGAACAGATTCGATTCTTTCGTGAGATCATCTTGGCCGTCCAGATCTACGCTCGTCATGCACAGATCCAGTCCTCATAAATTTGTTTACTAATTCGCGAATAGCCTGGTCTCTAGGGCCCGTTTTACGAAACCTTCTCTCAAACTTTTCTCTAATTTCATTGCACTTCATGCCTTTTATCCTGCATGTTACTACATAAACCCGTTCTTGCACATTCATCATCAATGATATGGGTCTGAAAATAAAATAAAATAATTAACAAAAAATCGTGTAAAGCAATTGAAATATTATAAATACATGAATTTTGTATAACAATGCACATACCATTATGCCAATATAACAATTGTTTAAAATCCCCCTATTTCACCAAAATAGATGGTTACTTTAGAAACACCCTGTGTGTTTATATATATATATATATATATATATATATATATATATTATGTATATATAATATGGTGGTTCATAACGTGTGGGACGCACTTTCAGGATGGATTCAGGACCTGAAAACAATGAAAAAAGTTTATATAAACATATGCCTGAAATCGCTTTGTTTCCGAGTTACAGCCCGTTGTGTGTTCCAGCAAGTATCCGCCTTACCTTTAAAGGAAGTGCTCGAATACATGCCTGAACACGCCTCGTCATAGACTGCCTGACGCGTTCAAACATTCCAGGTATTGCTCGGATTTTCTGACATCCTTGTTCTACACGTTGGCGAATTGGCGAAGCATTTCAACGTTGTCAATGGGTGTCACGTAAACGATGGATTTCAGATGACCCCACAGGTAAAATCGAGTGGATTCAGGTCCGGGGAACGAGCAGGCCACGCAATGGGTCCTCCACGACCTATCCATTTATCAGGGAAATGATCCTCCAAGTAGTCTCTGGGTACTCGACTAAAATGAGGTGGAGCGTCGTCATGCATAAACCCAACACAACGTCGGACACCAAGAGGAACTTCATCTAGTAAATCGCTTAAATCATTCCTTAAAAAGTTGGAATAGGATTCTCCTGTTAATCTTACAGGCAAAACAAAAGGACTGATTAAATTGTCGGCAATAAGTCCAGCCCATACATTGATACTAAATTGTTGTTGGTGCCTTGACTGGATGATGGTATGCGGATTCTCTTCGGCCCAGTGATGAGTATTGTGAAAATTGATCACGCCATTTCTTGTGAAGGCAGCCTCATCAGAAAACAACATGGAGGATAGAAAGAGGATCGCGAGCACCCTGTTGAAGGAAGGAACTAAGTACAAAAAGCCTCTCGTGGTGTGAATTCAGCCTCAGTAAGGCCTTGTTCTCTCTGAATGTGATCTGGGTAAAGCTGTTGTTCCCGTAAAATTCTCCACACAGTTGTGTATCTTACACCATCTGCTGCTGCTGCTATCCTTCGGGTGCTGACACCAGGATGTTCCTCCACGCGATTTAGGATCTGCTCCTCCAACTCAACAGTTCTGGCGTTGATTGGTCTACCACCATCTGAAACTCGCTTGTTGAATAATCCTGTATCACCAAGACGCTCGTCTATTCTCTGAAAGGTCTTCCTATCTGGCAGACGGCGATTCAGAAACTTTTTCGCATACACAGACGTCTTGCTGCGGCGGCATTACACTCGGCAAGTCCATACATGAAATGCATGTCTGCATTCTCTGTTTGAATAAACCTCCATTCTCACTTCAAATGCACACTATCACTGAATAGCACAAAAACTTTTGTTTTTTTTTCCACTGGACTGCACTAATTCACGGTAAGAAGTTACGAATATGAACAGCGAAACACCGCGATGCACCTGTGACAGACTGATGGCTCTACACTCAACGATATTGAAACGTCATAAAGTGTACGAAACATTACAATCGGCAAAGCCATACATTAAATGAGTCTCGTACACACTCATAAAAATTGTCGGCAAGCAGTGTTTGTAAACAGTTTGCGGAAAGAATTGCTGGAACACAAACGGGTTGTAACTCGGAAACAAAGCGATTTCGGGAATATGTTTATATAAATTTTTTCATTGTTTTAAGTCCTGAATCCATCCTCAATCGTTCACATTCACTTCAGCTGACATGAAAATAATGCACCTGCCTCAGGGCAACATTATCCTCAGACTACTACACGGTTTACCCAGACCGCTTCATACACCCTGAGCCGGAACATTAGTTACGTTACCAGCCTGTCGCCCTCCATATACTACATCCCTCCCCCTTTCTCCTCCTCCGCCTTCGACCCGTACATCAAAGCTACCCAAACACTCGCCCAATTCGTCCCAGAACGCATTCCGTGTCTGTTCCCTCTTCTCACTCCCGGTCCATACGCATTAACAATCACCCACCTCTCTTGGCCCTCTCATTCTAACACACATCAGCCTTTAACTCGCTTACACTCTTTCACACATTTCCATAACCCATTACGTATCAGAAGCGCAACCCCCTCCCTCGCCCTCTCCTCAACCCCGGACTTTACCCCCCACCCCAAACCACTCTAACCCTTACCCTTCAACTTGTCTCACTCAAGGCCAGGACCTCCTCCAGGCCTCTCTGACGAAACAGAGCACCAATTTCTGCCTTCTTATCCTGACCACTTCCACGCACATTCAGAAAAGCGGGAAAGCCCCGCTATGCCCCTTCTCTGATCGTTCCTGTTCGTAGAAAGTTGCGTACAGATGGAAGGGGTTTCTAGCCCCCCCGCACCCGTCCCTTATTTTTAATTGCATTTTACGACACGCTGGGACGACGTGGGAAGAATTCTTTAAATTCCCTATCCCCAGGGATATATATACATAAATATATATTTTTTTTTTGTTCCATTTATTGGCGCTCTTTAATGCAGGAGTGACCTCGAAGCGGTATGAGAGCGAGAGTGTGAAGCTTCATATCACACTGATGAACACACTGTTCCGCAGTGACAAGGACGGAGCAGACGCATCGGACGGAAAGGATAAAAACAAAGAGAGGGAAACTTTCGATGCAAGGAGAGTTATTCGGGTGAGGATTCGACACTTCGTATCTGCTCACAAATTTTTTATCTGCATTTCATTTCTTTAAAATGTTTCCTCACTATTGAGACTTTTATATATATATTTTTGTTTTTTTTAAGTTCAGGTAGAACCGATTCGCCTCTATTTAAAAGGGCATATCTCGGCGGAAAAACAAAGAAAAAGTGAGAGGAAAGACAGAGGAAAAAGAAAGGGTGGAGGGGACAGTCGAAGTGGAAAAAGACCAAGGACTGCAGGGTCGAGCCCCATCATCCTTGGGTGCTAGGGCCGGGAGGGCGCACGTGAAACCTCCAGGAACAAGCACGTACAAAAGCACAAAGAGCACTCAAGAGCACGAGCTTAGAACCCCCTTGCGGGGGTATATATATATATATATATATATATATATATATATAAAAATCAGGTCATCCCATAAGTAATGTCGTTTTTTATGATAGATTAAGTTTAAACTAGTCCTACTCGGTATAAGCATAAATTTTCCGAAGGTTATATCTAAGAGGAGATCTATCTGTTTCGCTACATACTTTACAGACCTTGACCAGTGAAGACGTGTGTTTTGCTTTATGTGAACCCCTCATAAACATGGCGGTATCAGAAGAGCATATCAGGCATATAATGCTTTACGAGTTCAAAAAAGGGAATAGTGCTACTGAAGCAACGCGAAACATTCAGGAAGTTTATGGCAACGATATTCTGCATGTGAGGAAATGTCAAAGATAGTTTTAAAAGTTTAGGAATGGCGACTGCTGTTTGACAGATGCAGCACGCTCTGGACGCCCTGCTGAGTTTGATGATGACCTGCTGTTAGCCGCACTTGAAGACGACTGTTCAACAACTGTCGAAGAATTGGCCCAGAAACTCAATTCATCCCGTCCACCATCCATCGACATTTTGCAACAACTCGGGAAAGTGCCTAATTTAGGAAAATGGGTGCCACATGAATTGTAGGTCGACAATCTGAGGGTGCGGGTAAACATTAGCACAGCTCTTCATTTCCGTGAACTCCAAGATCCGTTTTTGCACCGTTTAGTGACTGGTGATGAAAAGTGGATACTGTACCAGAATGTTAAGCGCCGTCGACAGTGGGTTTGTGCCGGAGAACCAGCGACACCACAGCCAAAACCAAATCTTCACCCTCGGAAGGTGTTGCTTAGTGTTTGGTGGGATAAAGGTGGTGTAATACACTTTGAAACCTTACCACAACCAAACAATCACCGCTCAAGTCTACTGTCAACAACTGGATCGATTGAACACTGCACTAAAAGAAGAGACCTTCTTTGGTTAATCGGAAAGGAATCGTGTTCCACCACGACAACGCACGTCCTCATACCGCTCGGATCACTTCTGCAAAAATTGAGGAGCTTGGGTGGGAAAAACTTCCACATCCTCCATATTCTCCAGACCTTGCGCTTTCAGATTATCATCTCTTCAGGAGTCTGCAAAACTATCTTGACTAGAAACAGTATACTACTTTAGATGACCTGCACACCAGTCTTTGTACGTTTTTTGCCTCAAAACAGCCTGAATTTTATAAACATGGCATTGAAAAGCTTGTAGGACTTTGGCAGTGTGTCATTGATTCCGATGGAAAATATATACTAGATTAAAAAGTTTGTTGAGGTTTTTTTCTTGTCCTTCAAATTCCGATCTAAAAAACGACATTACTTATGGGATGACTATATATATATATATATAATATATATATATATATATATATAATATATATATATATACATATACATACAGGGTGTTTGAAAACTTTCTGTACAAATTGTAATGGGGGATAGGCAACACCAAGACAAACCCTTTTCGTCTATAAGTGTATGTCCGCTGACGTCACCATTCGGCGCGAGAGGGCGCCGCTGCAATTGGCTAAAAGGTGAAGTGGACTAGACTCGCGCTTGCAGCGGGCGTTCTTAAATCGGACGTAGTACGCGTAACATGGAGCGCTTCACGACTGCTGAGATGGCTGACATGCATATGGTGTATGGGGCTGCCAATGGAAACGGAAGAGCTGCTGTGAGGTTGTACCGACAGCGCTTCCCAACAGACGTGTGCCAAACCACCAAACGTTTGCGCATTTGCATCGGCGACTGCGAGAAACTGGAACATTCCATGCAAACATGCATGACACTGGTCGGGAGAGAAACGTGCGCACTCCTGACGTCGAATCGGGCAGGCAGAAGGTACGGCCCAATCAACTTGCCATGGACGATACCCGCCCAAACATTGACGGCGAACCGTTCTTGATGAGCATGCACCCGTGTAGCATGTGGATTTGCGTGCGCCCACAGGTGAGAATTGTGCATGTTAAACACACCCTCACGTGTGAAACAGGCCTCATCTGAGAACAGCACATAAGCCGGAAAATTAGGCTGCACCGCTGTCTGCTGCAGAAATCAGCGTGCGAATTCCACACGAAGAGGGTAATCCCGAGGTTGTAATGCCTGGACACTCTGACGATGAAACGGATGTAACTGCTGCTCGTGCAACACACTCCAGACCAGGTCGTGGTTCACACCGAGGATACGTGCAACACCTCGCGTGCTTGCGCTTGGATTGTCCTCAAATCGCCGTAGGATTTCTTCTTCCATGTCAGGAGTGCGCACGTTTCTCTCCCGACAAGTGTCATGCATGTTTGCATGGAATGTTCGTTTCTCGCAGTCGCCGATGCAAATGTGCAAACGTTTGGTGGTTTGGCACACGTCTGTTTGGGAAGCGCTGTCGGTACAACCTCACAGCAGCTCTTCCGTTTCTATTGGCAGCCCCATACACCATATGCATGTCAGCCATCTCAGCAGTCGTGAAGGGCTCCATGTTACGCGTACTGCGTCCGATTTAAGAATGCCCGCGGCAAGCGCGAGTCTTACCCACTTCACCTTTTAGCCAATTGCAGCGGCGCCCTCTCGCGCCGAATGGTGACGTCAGCGGACATACACTTATAGACAAAGAAAAGGGTTTGACTTGGTGTTGCCTATCCCCCATTACAATTTGTACAAAGTTTTCAAACTATATATATATATATATATATATATATATTTCTGCCAAGTAGTTTATCTACTAATAGTAAGAGTGCATTCACAAAATGAAACGGAGATACATTACCTTTGGCTGCAGTGGAACGCTTAGTAGTACTTTTGGAAGTTCATTCATAGTTAAGTAAGGGAGGGTCATGCATTTGTCTATTTTTTGTTATGGATATAGATATATATAAGGGGTGGTTGTTAAAGAAAATTGGGAAGAGATCTTCAGGTTTGAGTCTGCTGCTGTTTTAACCCTTTAACGCCAGAATTGTTTGTAGGTTATGAATGCGTGTATTTGAAAGGTTGCCAATATGTAGCGTCGTCCTTTTAGGGTTAAGACAGGATCTTGAGTGCGGCAAGATTACTGCACAGGTTAGAAAGCGGAGGATAAAATGTTTTGGAAAAAGTCGGATAGTATTGGTTTCGTGGTTAAAGTTCATTGGAAAAAAGTAAGTGAATGGAAGGTGTTTACACAAGCTTACGGTGAAATTGAGATTGCCTGGGAGAGGTGTGAATATTTTAGGAAGAGAATGCATGGCACCTACCACACAAGTTGTTCACGTAATGACGTGGTATTGCTAGGTGAATCGAGAAACCAAGAAATACAGTAGCATGTTCTGTTGATGTGTATGATAGTGTTGATATTAATTGTAAGTAGTTAAGATTCTTGTGACTGACAGTCATATCACGTGATATGATTTGACGGAAAAGGAGTCATGTGATATGATTGGAGAAGTGTTACTGATTGAGGAACAGTTTAAATGATACAAATACAAGAAAATTAGAAACTGCAGATCCTGTAGAATGAAACAAAAGCGGGTAGTGCAGCAAGAGTATTATATGGAACTTATTTCCATTGTTGACGTGTGTGATAGTATGGGACAAATTGGAGAAACGTGATTGATAATGAAAGTGTGACAAAAATAGGAACGTTCAGAGAAAAAAAATGCGCTGAAATTCGTCATTGTATATGGAAGAGTGGAAAGTACATTGCTTTAAGGCAGGGGTCACCAACCTGGGCGGTAGCGCCCACTAGTGGGCTTACATTAAAGGTAATTAAGCATTTATTTCATTATTTATTTTACCGATTATGTTGATTTATTCTTTTTGATCTAAGGTGGGCGATAAGCTTTTTTAATTTTCAAAAAATCGTAAAAGTGGGCGGTGAACAAGAAAAGGTTGGTGACCCCTGCTTTAAGGTTATGTGAAACAGGAATTCGTTTAGAAGTAAATAAGTTTTCAGGTACAGAAAATAAAAACTAATGCCTAACCATCGAGTCACTGTAGACTCGGATCATGAAGGTCTCTGATTCGACTTTAACTGCTGCCTTGGGTTTAGAGGGAAATAACGTTTGTGAATCAGTCTCGCCTTTCACATTATTGTCTTGAAATGAGTCAATAAAACACCTTGCTCTTGGTCTTAAGCTATACGATCACAACATGAAAATAACGGCATCTGAAGTTGGTTGGTTTGATTTACTTAATTGTTTTTGGGCGAGTTCACATGCTATATGCCTGTAACACTTAAAAATGCAGGTAAAGGAGTAATTGAGTTTGTGTTCAAACTTCATAGCATCTACTACTTTCTTTTTGATATGAAAATCAGTCTTCAAAATGATTGAGTTACTCAAAGCAGTAAACGCATTTTCAATAACTGAAAAAGTGTAAGCACTATGAGAAAACAGTTTATTAATATTCACTACATTTCGATACCTCGCATACCATCTTTCGGCTGTACAATGGGAGAAATAAAGGTAATTGAAGTCCTTAAGCACTGGAGGGTTGGAGTTCGTGACCGAGGTGTAGCTGATCACCTTCCTTATCAAAAGAAAAAGATTTAATTTGGCGATACTGGTGATGAAAAGCCACGCTTCAATCACGTAAGCTCCACCCATCTAGTATTTAAAGGACTTCACTTGCTTTGTTTTTCCATTGTACAGCTGAAAGGTGCTACGTTAATTATCGAAACTTGTAATGTGAAATTATGAATATCAATAAATTTTCTTAGTTTTCTACTTTAATAATTGCTAAATTGAGCGAGTTATACCTGATGTATTTCATACTAACTCAGCGCAAGTACAGTACCTTTGTGAATGCTTTTCATATCGCACGCACTCTGTAGTTTCACATACTTTTTTTTTTTTTTAAAACAGGAGTTCAAGGACTTTTATTTCGGGGAAGTTGAAGTAACGGAAATGCATCTCTCCGTTCGATACTCTACAGCCAACAATGGTTATTATTCATCATCGTGCAAGATTACATTGCTACCCAATTGTTAGTGTTCAGTGATTGAATCCAAATTTCATAGGAAGTTAAGTTTTACATTTTTTTTTTAATGCAAAATCCTTCATCAAATTCGTCTGTAACATTGTCCTAACGCTTACTTGGTGTTTAGGGGGGAGGGTGGAAGTAGCCTTAACTAAGAAGGATTTGAAACAAATTGTATTGTAATTATTTAAAAAAGTAACTGAGAACAAAATAGAATAAATTTAAGTACAAAAGTTTAATGAAATGAAATAAGAAAAATCCATTGAAGAGTCATATTATGCATGAAGGTTAGTCACCTAACAGAAGTTAAGTACTTTCATGTTAACTAAAAAAAAAAAAAATTGGCAATGACTAGAAATCATTTTAGTTTTTGACTTTTCCATGTCATTAAATGTACTGATATGAATTTAAGTTTTTTCGAGAAAAAAAAAGTGTGCCTACTCCTTTAGTTTGAACTTTAACAATTGTGGTTTGTAAAAGGAATACAGCAATTCCTTTTAAATTGGAAAAATGAAGCTTAAATCTTGGCACAAGAATGAGCTTTTGTTCGACAACGAATAAAGTTATATGATGCAAGTTGAGTGGACCGATTTACAAAATTAAACTGCACATTTCTTATTGCAATGTAAAAAAACATTTTTGCTCACCTATACAAGTAAACTGACTTCCTTGTTCAGATACATTCTCGAACTTAATAAAAATATTGACTAACTTTATACCCAATTTCTCTGCTCCAATTAAAGTTGCCGCTTTAAAAGATTTCCAGCCAATGTCATTAGATACTCAGTAACACCGGATTTGAATCTAAATTTGAGTTCAGATCTATTCTCCTTTGTATGTTTGAATTTCAGAGTAACTTCCAATCCAAATATAAAAATGGATCTTAATTACTCTGACTCCAGATCCAAATTCGGATTTCTTCTGCCGATGTATTGCGGGCTGGGATTAGCGAGAAAAATTCTTCCTCCATAAAATGTAGAATTAGAAACAGTTCCTTATTTATTTATTTTTTTTTTTTTTACTAAACATTTAAAATATATAAATTTAGAATTTCTACATATATTTTCTAAATAAAATTTCAAGTATCAACGTCGATAAAACTATTAGAATTTTGCTCAAAATTTAATAGTCTTAAATATCTAAAACAATTCATCATTTAAAAAGATTGTTCTTGTTCCCGCGTTTCAGGTAAATCCAACAAATCACTACAAAAAAGCCGACCTATCTCATACTTGACCCGATTCTAAATATCGTATATGCTACCACTTGCTGTTAATTTGACAGGTCGTTTTATTATACTATGGTAATTTCCTAAATCGGTTAAGAAAAAAAAGTCTTACCTTAAGGCAGCAATGTATCCTAACCTTGGTAACAGATTATACGAATTGCATTCGGGTCAGAATTAGTAAGATTGACAAACTGAATAGTATCATTTAAGATGGAAAACCTTCTACTATTTCCATTTATCAAAATAATTTTAGGCTACGCATTTTTGTATGATGTAAATTTTGCTTATGAATAAATATTGCAGGGATTTATTGACAAGTTTAAGTCCTTTCAGGACTTTTTACATACATATGTGTATATACTTCATATACATACCTTCATATTTTTTCTGTTATAAGAAACGAATAAAAATATAAAATTATAAAATTGGACCCTTCATAATATATAATACTTAAACGAGTAACATTTCTACCTACAGGGTAAAACCTAAAATTAATGAAAACATTAAATAGCTTTCTAAAAACAGTTACAATAAATAAAATCTTAAATTAAGTCTTTAATAATCAAATGGAACTAAAAAAAGTTAAAATGCTAATGAAGACACTCGTTAAGTGACCAAAGCGGCTGCCAATTCCGTCAATAAGCTCGTTTCTCTCCGTTCTTCCGACGATGAGCTGTAGAAGGCGTCCGTGGAAAAGGCCTCCTCATCCAGGGACTCCAAACCTTCGTCCTCGTAGAGACTTCCTCCGTCGGACATGGCCCCCATGGAGCCCCCTATGGCTTCTGACGTAACCGGAGAAGATACTTGAGCACCCACATCTACAGGACAGCAAGGTTTGAAGAGGCGTGGGTCAATCAGTACTTCCCCGCAGGCACCTTTGAAGATAAATCCGCAACATACTTTCTCCCTGCATTTAAAAATTAGTTGTCAACGACTGTGATTTTAGTGGTTTGACTCAGGCTACTAATACGATCACTCCTTCGTGGGTGATGTCTATGATAAATCATAAGAGTGAATGAAAAAAAATTACTTTGGAAATGCGCAAAGAACATGTTAACATCTTAATTTTAATATGGTGTCGGAAAACGATATAAATCCATTTTAGTGAAGGAAGGATAGTAGTCATGGGGAGGCAGAGAAATATTGTACTTTAGAACTCAATATTTACAGCAAAAAGGTATCATTATGACTAGGGGTTGCAAGCGATAAAATACTATCGATAATTTATCGATAAATGAAAGTCAACTATCGTATAATTATCGAGCAGATTATCGATAATTTCAGATCACTTCCTGATTTTTTAAGTTTACGCTAAATGAAAAAATTTTCTCTTGCAAATGAGATTTATTAGAAATAAAAAACGTAAGTCCTCTATGTTCAATGCAGGCAGTGAATTCGCATTGTACGAAGTAAAGAAAAAGAGAAGCGAAAATCTCAATCGATTGTACGATGCATTAAGGACCATCAAGTCTACAAGCTGTGAAGCAGAGCGTGCATTTTCTTCAGCGGGAATTTTCATAACGAAGATTCGATGCACACACACTCCAGCCACTATTAATGCCTTATGCCTTTCGAAATGTTACTTCCTTAATAAGGATAAAAAACTAAAATCTGTTTAAATAACTATGGCTGTCACAATGTAGAATGATCTCATTAAAATCTGTTCTTATAATTTTGCGTTTTTCTTCTATTAATGAGAGAGCTAATTTAATGATAAAATTTATCGATAATCCGAATTTTTTTCAATCATTTATCGATAAATGGACTTTCGATAATTTGCATCCTATAATTATGACAAGATTAATCGGAAAAGTTTTTTGCGTAAAAATGAAATTTCAACTACTGTACATTTTTAAATCAGTTTGATCTTATTCATGCGAGGAAATTAGTTTTTAAGTGATAAACTGACTCGCCAGCATTTGGCACCAGCAGATAGAGTTGCCTTCCTTCAGTTAACGCTACTAATGTTACATTGTCAATGATAAATCCATAAATATTGTCTTCGTGAAACATTTATAAATAAATTTAAAAAAAATCAAAGGCAGTAAAAATCTTTTAAAATTACGAAAACATGTAATTATTTTGGTGTCGGTTGACTTACTGCGAAATAAATTTCCTTAAGTTTTAATCTCAGATTCACACATACTATTAAGTTTCCTCATTTTTATTTTAGATAATATCCCAAAGCGAGCGAGCGAGCGAGCAAGCAAGCACGCACTTTCTAAAGTAAAAAGTAATCCCAGAACAATCGGTCCATAACTCACTTCCTCCAATAGTCGTAATCGATGAAATCTCCGTAGTCCTTGTATTTGAATCTCAATGGTCGCTTTTGCTTTCTTTTGGAGGAACCTAATCTCAGGGGCACCACGTCGTCTTCTGGAGGAAAGGGAGAGGGTGATGGAGACGGGGAGGGTGCCCTTGAACTTGGCACTGAAGTGATAGAAGCCTCACTCAGTCGATCTTCAGCGAAACCTTGATCTTCACTCTCAGTTGGCGACCGTTCGCGAACCACTTTGCGAATGTATCTTTGGGACAAACTAATCAGAAACAATTCGTAGTAACAAAAAAGCTAAAAATAATGTCAAGATGTTTGTGTCTTCAATTATGATTGCTGTATTTGCAACTAGCCATATCCGAAAACAGGGAAAGCTTACATATTTTCCTAGTCATTGACGGGCTCCCACGCCTTTATATTTCAGTATGATAGCATCAATACGAAGCAATCATCCAGATTAGGCCCTATCTAGATTCCTTGTCAACAAGACGAATTTTACAGAAGCAGACTTTTTCGATGAAACTACAAATGAAGCAACGAGTAATAAAGAATCTGTTTTGGTAACCACAAATTCTATCTGCTGCAGATAAATGCATTTATCCTTTCCATAAATCCTTTCAGGCTTAGCCATTCCAGATGTTCAGTCAGGGTACAATACAATTTTTTGTCTGAGTATGTATAATACATGCAATTCACATACAAGCTATCCAATTTACCTTCTTTATGGGGTTAGTACGACGCTTGTACTCGAGACCAAACACACAGTCCAATTAAAAGATACAGAATTATCACAAGGAATAAAATAAAAGTACCATCTGAATCTCAAAATTTCGTGTTACCGTTCACCGAAAGACTGGTATTGTAAAAGAAGCAAGATCTCTAGTCACTCGCCTCCCATAACACCCTCTCATTTCATAGGTTCCCTTGGTAATTCTTGTGTCCATTCCATACCAGTTCTACTCTAATCCAACCAATCACTAATTGCATCTTTACGGCGAGGCTCTATCTTCCTTTCATACCTAAACCTTCCAGCAAACGTGTCGCTACAACTTCACGAGCATCTCTTTCCAGCCAAAGCATTTATTGTACTCCTTAACTTGCTCGTTCCTGACTACATCGGATTTCTGATTCATCACACCACGTTTATTAGTGAAAGTTTTCACACATTTAAAATAGAAATGCCTGAACTCAACTAAAGTTTTCTATTCTTCACAGTACCACATCCTGGAGCTCCTTTTCTTTCAGTCATATTAACTGTACATATATACACATTTTAATTAAGCAATTTTCCTTTACATATATCCAAAAAGTCATGTCGCCCTTCCCAGGAATTTAATTTATCCTCATTCACCCAGCACCAAATCAGTGAATCAAATTTTATACCAAGTAGCACACTGTATGTACAAATTTCCATTTTGGCCAATGATCGATTGGCATGAGACCCATCAAATCCATATTAATCCTATATTACCTTAGAAGCTGCTACTAGGACAGTCTATTATACACAATGCTGAGCCCTGCCAGAATAAACTGTGTATCCAACATTATTGGAACAGCGGATTTTATTTGCAAGGACGGGTTTACATTACGCTTGGAAAATATGAAGTCACTCGAGGTTATCCAAGTCAGACAAGTGACCTAAAGCTATATTTTATCAAGTTTTACAAAATATCAATTCCAAGTCACCTAATTATCCTTACATTTTTTTACAAACACGTGTCGTGGATAGTGTGTCTGTAGACAGTGAAAAATGTCTAGTACAGTTGTGTTTGTGATATATCACAGTTTACCTTGTCGCACAATTGAACAAAAACTAGTCAAAGCGAGGTAGATAGTTCAAAATCTTTGGCTTGGAAACAATGTAGTTCATAACAGTCGCATATTTCTCCGAGGCAGAAAATAGACTCGTTAATTAGGAGTTTTACTACTGCTTCGACACTTCCACTTCATCTCGCAGCGAGCGCCACAAATCTAGATAAAAATAACCCCTCTGCATCCCAAAAAGTCGTCTGCCGGGCATCGGGAAACATCAATGAGCCAGCGAGTAAATCGGATAAAGAAAGAACCCAATCACATTTGACGATCAAATGCACGAAGCCTAGTGGCGTAAAGCCATCCAGAAGACACCCATCCGTGAGGCGCGAGTGCCCTGTGCAACCCACAATCACCTCCCATCGCATGTGAGAACGATGATCACGACGCAACATCCTTCAGATTCCACAGTTTATTACTGTTCAGAGAACGTCGAATGACAGGAATCGTCAGACCTGAAGAGAAAAGTCTAAAATAATGTTCCTTGGTCATCGTGTTCATCATTACCCTGTTTTCCACCACGAGCAGAAAGTTACCGCTTTCAGTTTTGAGCGTATGGGGTGCATCCACTAAAGAAAACGGTGGGCGAGGAATAAACAGGAGTGCGAGCTTGCAGTGCCGTAAAGAGGACAAAGGGGCGCGTGCAAATTAGAAAATAATGACCGATTAGGACAGCCGTATGTAGTGTAGAGTACCTGCACATTTCGGTCTTTGCTCTCCAAACTAAGCCTAACCCAAGCACAAAGCTTGCGAACATAAAAATAGAGTGTTACAATGAAGAGCAACAATGCAAAATTAGACTAAAGTGGACATGTAATTATGCGTAAGCACCTGCTTACAGCCGCCAAAGTAATTCGGTGATCAACATGAGCCAAGAGTATACGTGAACCTATGACATTTTGGAGATCTATTGTTTGTGGATGAATGTAATTTTAATCAGTGCAATCCATAGTTCGAAACTGGTTTTAGTTAAATGGGCAGCTACTTGTGCTAATGAAAATGTTGATCTGGTATTCGAGGGATATCTTAATTTTGCAAAATATGTATTAATTTTTAATCATCTCCGTTGTCTGAACATATTTTCGAATTAAATACAAACAGTGCAAAAGAATGTGTTATACAATGGAGGAGGGAAACCCTGACCTTGAATTCTATTAATCACATGTGGGATAACCTTCAGACATTCGCGAAAAATGAAGCCACCTCCACACACCTGCAGCAACTCTCAAACTTGACCATATCATTATACAAAAACTATCTTCATGCTAAGATGTGGCCTAGCCTTTCATGAGGTCCATGGAAAAGCTATTTTATAGTGATCAACTTTACTTTCCTGTTATGTCGACATTTAAAGTATTGTGCCACAAAATTCACTTCTGTTACAAGGATGCTCATTTCATTCTGGCTCTGTTTTATACAAATAGCAACTTAGTATTTACATGCAATAAAAAGGAAGTCAGGGTATGACATTACGGTGAACAGAGAAATAGTGAAAGTTGGGAAGTAAAAACAACAAATATCAGAGAAATTCGATTAAAAGGTAGGAAGCAAGTCCTGTAATTCATAGCCCTAATCTCAGCAGATGTGTCAGTGAAAGTAATTGTCTCCTCCTTTCAGTCCAAGTTGGAATGTTGACTTACTCGTTTGTTGACATCTGTATATTATGCCTAAAAAATTTGTTTTCAGTCCTACTGAAAATGAAAAGTTTTTAATAATGTACGAAGAATAAATACATACCTATGCTTCTTTATTTTCTGACTGGTTGATTTGTCTACTGATACTGAATCAAGGCTTAAATTCGCTCCAATATCTGGCCTTGTTACTGTTGCTCTGCCTCTTGGCCTTGCTCTGGCATCCACAACCTAAAATACAAAAAAGTTGTCGAGTTTAAGTGAACACGATTCTTATGTATTCACAATGTCATATCGCACCCGAGTGGGGCCTGCATTTAATGATATCTTACATACATGATGCCAATTTCGTGTACTTCCTACAGGCAATTTCTTCCATCTCTTGATGAGAAGGACGCAAGCGTTGCAAATTTCTCCATATCTCTGTTCTTCTAATTTGAAACATTTGACAAAGTCGCTTTCATATCGAGATGAATCCGTAAATCTAGAACTGAGTAAAGAACTAAAACCGTGAGTTGATAAGTCTTCAATATTTCAGTTACGCAAAACTTTTTTTTATACAAGATGATTCGAAAATCTATTACAATGGCATTTATTAAACCTTTTCAACTAAATTTTACACACTCGTGCAATTCATCATGTAAAGTAGCTTTACTATGAGCTACATACATTTCTATCAGCTACATGAAAAACTACATGATTAACGTGTCTTCAACAGAACTAATCTATTGTACAAATTCAGCACTTTCTATTTTACTTTCCTGTGGGGTGGGGGTAACTGCGAGGTTTAAATGACTGTACAGGTGTTATCTTTAATATGATAAATATTAAAATTAGGTTTATTTACTATTTACGGTAAGTATGTAGTTTAATGGCCACCTAGTTTTTGGCAACACCTATGACCCTTGATTGTCCGAAGTTGACGTGGGAAATTACGACCACTTGACCTAAAGTACGCCTAACCTGGGGATGAGATTTACTCTGACTACCCCGACGTATGAAATGGGCGGAGTTTTAAATTTTTCAAACTGGTGGCCACGAAACTACACATTAGCCTCATTTACAAAGCTATTTAAGAAAATATTTTTAAGACCTTACCTGCTAGATTTAGCTCTGCATATGCAACATCCAAAAGGACTCCTATAAACTTTGGGTGTGTGATAAGATACCATTTTGTATATTCAATTTTACATTCGTTTCTATTTAAAAAAAAATAAAAATAAAAACGATAAGTTTGGGTTATTCCAAAAGCCCATAAAATTTGATTTTTCGGTTCTTTTGCATTATCCTCCCAACACTAATTTTTTTTATATAATGTTTGTTTCGTTTTGGTTATGGTACTTTATTTTCCTTCCATTATAAAAAAATTAGTGTTGGGATTAGGTTAGGTTAAAAACAGCCCGCCGCAGGCGTTAGCCGTAGTTAACCGGCTTCAAGTTAGGTTAGGTTAAGAATATTTATTCATATAACTAATGTAAAAATTAAGTGTTTTGCTAACGTACTTTATTTTCCTTCCATTATAAAAAAAAATTAGTGTTGGGAGGATAATGCAAAAGTACCGATTTTTCTTTTTATCTTATATGTACTGGTAATGTTTTAAGAATTTAGAATAAAGAACCGGAAATTTCCAAAATGCTCAATAATTTTATTCAGAGTCCTTGAAAACGGATTTTGCCTTTGTTTTCATTAAATGCGAGTACAAACTACCTTAGATTTTATTTTCAAATTTACCCTCAGGCATTCGAAAATTGCATGCATTTCTACAAGTTTTTGAAAGCCAAAAGAATTCAATGCAAGCTATTAATTTTAAGGTATAAAATTATGTTGTAATTTATACCGTACTTTAAAATGATTCAATTCACCCACCATTACAAAGGGACAATTAACACCACTTAATGAGCCCTATCAATTTAGTTATTGCAGAGTCGTTTACACGTGCATAGCCTAAATCATTGTGATAGATTTGCAAAAATACTAAAAACAAGGTATTGTTAAAGCTTCACCTAAACTACTGCGGAATATATCTGAACAATGGTGTAACAAAGACAAAACCGGCTCTCAATTTTTATAAAGGAAATGAACTCATGGCCATGTATGTAATGTCATAAGATGAGGCGGCTACATGGTAACAAGTGCACACGCTTAAAGACATAAAATTTTCAACTAAAACAGCATAAATTCCTCTTCACTAATTACAAAAGTAAACTAGTTTCTTTAAAAGGCGTTTAATTTTAATAAATATTTAATATATTTCGATTAAAACTTAACCGCTTTGCATTTACGATAATAATACAGCGATTTGGTCAAATTGTCAATGTCATGGCAAATCTGATTTCGTAACAGTGCGTTGGTGGGATATTCATGCGTGAATACACGCATTAAAAAAAAAGGGGGAATGCGTGGACATATATTTTTGGTGATCATTTGTATTATATAAGGTGTGGTAACGTCCAATATTTCAATTTCCTAAAAAAACATACTTCTCTTTAGTTGTATTAAAATGCACCACATGAATACGAAACGAAAGACGTTAAACTAAAATTTGGAAGTATGCACCAAACCATTCGTATTAAGTATTAAACAGTGTAAGTATACGATATTTAACAATGTTTAATGAGGTGCCGCACTTACCCTACTTATAAAATTACGACACGCAACACAAAGGAACGCAAACCGATATATTTTATCTCGAATCTTTCTAGTAATTTGAAACCATTATGATTGGAAAGTACTACGAACGATTTAAAGAATTGCCCAACTTCCGGCGTTCACAATGAGATAAATATGCACTTGATACTTTAGTAGTACATACACAGTTTTACACACGCATTTCAGTTATTATGTCATCTACTATTTTAAATGATTTCCTTTAACTCTGATAATATCTCCAGTCATTTTCTGATCACAGTACTTATCTTTAAAACACTTCCACTAATAATTAATTTGCAAACGAAATTTTAAACTCCACTCTTACGCATGTTAATAAAAAAAAATGGCTAAAAACACTTCCGATATTATTAAGTCCGATGGCGCATAATTAATAAAATCTTACGTAAAAGAACACCCCAAATCAAACTTTTAAGTTACTAAGAAATACAGCACCGACAACAACCAACCACCTCAGATGTGAACAGCGTTCCATCTGCCTAACTTACCACGCGCTGCTTGACCAGCTGTAAGAATAACAAACTTACGTACTCACAGACAATACAAGGGAGGAGCATTGCAAAAAAAAAAAAAAAAAAAACATTTGTACTTGAATGTAATTAAAATGTCATTCATTATCAGTTAGGTGCAAACATATAAAGTACTTAAAAGAAGATATTTCCAGACACTTAATATACTAAACCTTACATCACCCATTTCTACTTTTCAATGGGTACTAAATGGAACCGAACACCAAACATATAATGTTGCCAGATACTCCTATGGCTAATAATATTTCCTCCATAGCAAGTTAAACCTACTCCGTGTTAAATCAAAAGAACCTAAATCATCACTTTCTTATTTACTTATCTTATTTATCTTAACATTTCAGGAAAATATATATATATGTACTACCAACAAATAGTCATGAACATTTTATTATTACTTAACGAAGTAACTGCATTAGATTACTTATTATGCCAATTGCAAGAGTACTACACTGGCTACTCAATAGAGTATAAGAAGAATTTAGTGACTCAATACAATGATAAATGATCTGCATTAAAATATCACTCACATTGCCTTTGACAGGTTATATAATTTTATCAAAACATTTGACATTATTAGCAAATAAAACACACACACACACATATATGTAAAAGATATGTTTCCCAACTGATGATTTTCTATATATTATATATATATATATATATATATATATATATATATATAAATCATCAGTTGGGGAACATATCTTTTACATATATATATATATATATATATATATATATATATATATATATATATATATGTGTGTGTGTGTGTGTTATTTGATAATATTGTCAGAAATGTTTTGATAAAATTTGAGACGGTGAAATCCTTCAGGCTAAATTAGTTTGTTCCTTTAACAAAATGAGTTCGATACCAGTAATTATACTGAGTTCAGGGATCGAGAGACAAATTAATATCGAATTTAGTGAAGGAGAAGCAGCAATACGTAAATAATAGGAAAAATTGATACACTCCACCTAAGAAAACTGGTGCCTAAAAATCAATAAGATGACGACGTTGTATGTTAGATAGAGGGTTAGAGGTACCACCGCCAGTTGTCGTACACAGTTACGTTCATATGAGAAACGCACATGTAGAGTGATCAGTCGGTGCATTATCAATTTTACCTTTAAATAATTTCAACTTAAGTTACTGTAAACTATTAAACAAAGCGAGTGCGTAAAATATATTGACTGAAACTGATAATGATCACAATTACAAACGTTAAATTTATGGGAAAATACAGTTTGAACACACACACACACACAGAGAGAGTTTCACTTTAATTTGAAACCTTATATTACTTTGTATTTAGAAGAAGGATACTCTGCTTAAATTTTCATGATTCAAGGGATTTCTGTGTTGATAAGACTGTACGAGGGATTTCCTTTGTTATAATAATGATAAATATAATAATATTTTACGTGTTAAATGCTTGAAATGGTGAAAAAGATTATGGTATATCGTTATCTCGCTAGTTTTCATTGTTAGGATGATTTATGTGAAAACAGAACTCTCCACAACAAATAATCACGTTGGGAAAATTGACCTGCATTACAGTCAATCACTTCTCGCTCCACATATTTATAATTCGTAATCAACTTTTAACTCTTAATATATTTAACTTTGCTATTTTGTCCTGGCAGACGCCAGACGAGTTTATTCCTTCTCGAAAATGGATCCTGGCCATTAAAGAGTTAAATCACTGGTCAAAGATTTTGTCTCGCGAATGTAAAATAGTGATTTTAGTACAATTTAGGGCGCTGATTAGAATTTTGAGACTCTATTAAAATTTGTGTATCACATATAGTTTGAGATATTAGCTATTAAAGTTTGAAACATATCTAACAAGAAAAATGTACCGATGCGTATGTTTAAAAGTAAATACCTCCATACCTCACTAGAGTTAAAGTGACAAGCTTCTCATAAGTAAATACTTCCTCTTCGACACTCCAAAATTATATCTGATACTTCGTATTTATACAGTGGCTCATAACATGCCATGTACGCATAGTTTACGAGTACATCTAACATGCCCTGTACAGAAACGTCAATCTGTACGCATAAAACCCTACAAAATGCACGAAATGAGAAGACTTTATAATGTTTCTGGTTAGATTTCAGTTTGTACGCAGTGCCAGTGGTTTCCCTCTGTAGTATCCAACAGTAGTCTCACATCATGTTGGGATTCCAGTGACCTTGGCAGCGTCGCTCCATTTCCGCAATTTCCTGATGAAATCTTTCTTCATGTTTGTTACAGCACCTTATTCTCTTCATACAATATATATATATATATATATATATATATATATATATATATATATATATATATATATATATAGGGCGAGTCAAAAGTCTGGAAACACAGGAGCTATGTTTTTCAATGCAAATATATATGTATATTTCAATTGAAAAGTATAGTTCCTATGTTTCCAGACTCTCTCTCTCTCTCTCTCTCTCTCTCTCTCATATATATATAAACAAGGTTTACAAGATTAGATAGGTAATTTTAAAATTTACTTCAAACTAGTATACAATTTTTTAAAAATAGTATTTACATGCAAGAAATCACGTAGTCGCATAGGCAAGTGATCTGGAGGGCTTTAGCCAACTCTTTCCTGTGATAGTGTCGTGTTCGTACGATTTGTAGTAAATTGCTTTGTTGTGTTTCGTACGTTGTTCCATTTTGTTGTTGTTTTTATAACAATATTCACAATATGGCTTTGAGGGGATCAACGTGTTAATCAAAACTTTGTATGAAGAGAAAAGTTACCCTGATGGTAAAAATTATCAATAAGTATTGTAACCAACTGGAAATAAAAAGCTATAAATTACTTGTTGGCAAAGCCTACACTGCCACACGGCCCGTGGCTGGCCACGCTTTTTTCATACGGCAGAAAATATTTGTGTCAGTGAGCTGATTTGCAGTCAAGAAAATGCATCAAGCACCAGTATGATTGCCCGACAAATATCCAAGTTTGCAGTATATCAAAACGGTCTTAATTCAAGAGTAATGGTGCATAGACTAACGACACTTCCGATATGAAGTGTTTTACCATGGAAAACCCCTAAAACATTCCGAGTGGCCGTTTACAAGCCAATGTAGACAAGGGATCAATCCCAGAATAGGCACCTGAAATCATTTTTAGGTGCTTAATCTGGGATTGAGGCAAAACACAGGTGCTTAATCTGGGATTGATGAGAAAAAAATATAAACAGTTTTTAGAGATATAATTTCATTGTTTTTATCAATATTTGAAAAAATCAACTCTAACTTAATCTTTTGCTATATCTTCTGCTTTTTTGGTTAGTTTTGCTATTCTTACCAGTTTGATTTTTACCTGATTTTCACATTTAATATTTTATTAATAATATTATTCGATTTACACAAAATATAGAATCTTATTGGAACAAGCATAAATCAATAATCAAAACCATGAGAGGATGTCGTCGTGAATTATTAGAAACATATCTATACCAATTTATGTGGCAAGATAGATTTGCTTCAGATGGATTCAGAAACATTCGGGTTCATATTGCAGGAATTTATAATATCTAAAATTTTTCTTTATTCATTAAACCACTTTAAACCTTTTATAACTTTGCCTTTATTACATTTGTAATAAACTTTGTATAAACAATAAATTTTGTAATCATCAGGTTTTTTTTATTTAATTCCTTGCAAGGTGCCTATTCTGGGATTGAGGTTGAACGCAGGTGCTTCATCTGGGATTGAGGTACATCAGGTGCCTATTCTGGGATTGACCCTAGACAAGAAAGCAACTATGTCTGCACGACTTTTGAGGGAGATAGAGTATCATATTTCAGTGACTGTGATGGTTGCTTTGCCCTCCTTTATCGGCCAAACTGATCATGTTCATTGAAAGATGTTGAAAATCAATTTAAAATGTTTGTATAAGGACGTCTTGTACCGTATGTTGCCTCGCATTTGAAGACCAGATGCCAGATTCCCTTTTCATGCAAAATAGGGCACCGGCACATCGTTCTCGAGTCATCACTGATTTTATCTCGACAAATTTGTAGTTCACTGGACCCAATCTTTGGCCGTGCACAAACAGCTCAGATCTGAATAGTATTCATTATTAGGGAAACGCAGTAGATTGTGTACCGTGGAATTCGAATCAACAATGTGTGATACATGCTAAAATGAAGGAATTACAACATGCTCCTCGCAAGAGGCTACGAGCTGCTGTTGAAGCTGATATTGAACCTTACCATGACTCATAACTGCCCTGAATCAAGGTTGGCAATAAACCCCCAATCCAGATTTTTTTTTTTTGTAGGGGGTGGGATCTTGTAAATTTTATTGCTGATTGTATCAATTGAAAGGAATAAGAGTTAATTAAATTTTCACTTGTATAAGATACATTTGAAAGGTAAAAATTTTATTAACTTGCTACTCACTTAAAACTTAATTCTAAATAAAAATTAATTACCCGAATTCAATTCCATTCATACTGTAATGAATAATCATGAATATGAATAATCGTGTGAATCTTTCTACCCTAAATAAACTCTGCTTAACATGTTGGTATCTAATGGTAGGAATATAAACAATTAGACAAAAATTCACAGAAAACGAATGACATTTTAGGGAGTAACTTATACTACTATTATTATTATTATTAGTTGTTGTATAGTTAGCCTAATAATGTTTCATATGGTAATTTACTTATTTTAGAAAATGCCTTTTTGTCTATTATTACATAGCCATACAATGTTGCTATAATTCACCTCACACACACCACACACACACACTTATATACATATACACGTCACAATTATATATATATATATATATATATATATATATACACGTCCACAAGACCAGGGCAAAGCACAACGTTTTACCGAACTTTAATTTGAAATTTTTACTGAGATACCGAATGAAGGAAGTGTAAATAATAATTAAAATTATAAATCTCAACGGAACAACGTTATTTGGGAAGTTGTCAGGAGTTAATTTGTATTCTCATCCCCCTTCTCCGACAAAAAAGTTTTTTAAATCTTATTTGGCCAATCCTGCCCAAACACAAAACAACTCAAAATACAAGCCGAAAGAGGAGCAAAACAAAAACAACAGAAACCGCGTCAAGTGTTATGAAACCCTGCGAACGGACGTATGACGTAATTTAATGGCGATTAACAATAATGATATCAAATACAATACAGATAATTCCTTCGTTCAAACCAATTTTAAATGGTCTTTCGAACTGTTGAAATATATATATATATATTATATATATATATAATATATATATATATATATAACATGCATGAGCACGCGTGGTTTTTTTGCATAATAAAATTACATCCATCCAGATTCGAATACGGGACCTCTTCAGTAGGAGTTGCGAGCGCTACCACTGCACTACGAGGAAGAAAAAAAGCTATCTCATCCGTCATATTTCAATAATGGAAGAGACGCACAAAGCTTTGCTGCGTTATAGTTGTCTTTTAACTGAAATCCCAACCTACTAACTACGCTCTTTAATTAACTTGAACTTAATTTAACTTAACCTACCTTCAGCTAACTAACATTTTGATTGATTTAAAGAGCTTCCTTTGTCAGTAGGTTGGGATTTCAGTTACAAGATTTGGCTAATGTAAAGAAAACTCGGGGTAACGATTTTTTAATAAGTAGTAGTATTCTAGAGGTACTTTGCTCCTGTTTTTGGGGGGAAATGGCTAGTTTTGAAGTTTTAAATTTTTAATTTTACGTCCAATGAAAAACTCTTACATTCTGCAACCAATCAATCGGCGCATTGTTTCTTGACGATAGCCGGATACGCATCAACTGTTGCTATGTTTGTCATGACGTGTGATGGCTGCAATCTCTCGTTCGTTCAAGCAGTTCAGAAGTATTTAGACAACGATGATTTGGCTATTAAACTATTCCAGGAACACGGTGTACTTCGAACTACTAGAAATGCAGCAACTGTGGTAATGACATTGTTTTGAGAGGCGACAGACAGACAAGAAGCGGAAAAGAAAGAAACGTTGCTTATTTTGTAAGTCTTTGTATGAGGGCACTGGCTGTGGAAACCGATGACGTTAGGTTAGGTTAGTTTTAGTGTGCTTATTACTGTTTTTTTTGTGTTTACCCTTCATTTCCTCTTCTTCAAAGCCCTGCCCACTTTCGTGTGATCCAGATTGTTAGAGTAGAAACGGCCTAAACTAGCCATTTCCACAAGAAATGAATATCACCACTGGATTCAGGAGCAAAAGTACCTCTAGAAATACCACTTCTTAAAAATCGTTACCCCGGGATTTTCTCTACATTTATCCAAGATTTAACTATAATTAGATCGAATGCAATGGGATACAAATTGAGGGGCTCCCAAAATAGAATATATATATATATATATATATATATATATATATATATATATATATATATATATATAATTTAGGGTGATTCAAAAAAATCAGTTGTTTTTTTTAATTGTTCAACCTGTATTTTTGTTCCCTATGACAAAAAAGTAGTGTATGCCAAATTTGGTGAATTTTAAATAAAATTTACTATGTGCTACCAGGCGTCAAAGTTTCCCTCTTTTTCAATTTGTTTGTTTTTACAACTTAGGATTTTATGTTTAATTGTTTATATTTCAGAATTTTTAATTAATGGTTTATATACTAGCTTGCTTTTAATTGTTGCTTGGAACTCGTAATTTTGATACCAATTAATCGATCATGGAAGCTAGGCCTAACTCACCATCACCCAGTTGCTCATTTGGGAGAAGTTCTACAAGAAAAGAAACTGAAGTATGGCTAATTGGGCAGCCCTCTGCAGTACTAAAAACATCCGTATTACCATCAGAGAAGGAAATGATGGCCCTCTTCATGCACTACAGAAATATTAAAAAGCAAGACATTAGAGAATCATGCTGCTCTACTGCAGATGATGTGCTAGCAGTTTGGAAAAAAGCAGGAATACCAGCAAAATAAAGAATACATGTAGTAGATAAAATTCAAGGAATACTGAAGGAATGACAGCTGCTTAAGAAAAACAAAGCAAACAAATTGAAAAGATCACAAAATTTAAATAATAAAGAAGAAAAATGGAAAGATAAACTGGAAAACTTATTTGACATTGCTCATGAGAATGCTATGCAGCTTAAAAATAGAAGATGATAAGAAATTCTTGAAAATGCAACGTGAGAAAGGACGTCATGGAAAAATGGGTACCATTGATAAGGCTGTTGCTAAAAAAGAGCAAAGAGCAGCAGAAAAGCAACAACGTTATGAAAAGAGGAAAGCAGAAGAAGAGATCAAAAGAAAGAAGAGTGAAGAGGCTGTAATACTCACCAGTACATCATCAGAATCAGAATCAGAGGAGAGTAAAAGTGATGAATCTGGTTTCTGTGCTGCACAGCCTTCAACATGGAAAAGTAAGGTTGGCAAACGTAGAAAATTGTTTGATGATAAATTATTAGGAAGTCTTGATGTTGCAAAATTGAGTGACAGAAATGCGTCTCTTTTCAATGCAAACAATCAGACATCGCTTGAATGGGACATCTGCGAACAAATAAAATGCAGTGGCGGTTCCTCATATGGGCAATATGGGCAGCCGCACAGGGCGGCATTTGTGGAGGGGCGGCATGAGCGCCTGCAAAAAAAATAAAAATAAAAATAAGAATAAATAAATAAATAAATAAAAATAAAAAATAAAATAAAATAAATAATAAAAGATCAATAAATATATTTTTATTAATAAAAAACCATCTATTGCATTTTCCATAAACCTTCCCATAAAAGACCTAAACAATGCAAAATGCTTCCAGATTAATATTATTGGGAATAAAGGCCCATACTTTAACATATGTAATGTTATTTTTCTGGGTTTGGTTAAATAGTGAAATGTATATTATTTATTACAGAACGAATCTTCACACTAAGCCACTAAGGTATGTCAAATAACCGCAAATGGATAAGAAGAGGTCAAAGCTATCAGGTGCTCAGTTTAGAAAAAAGAGGAAAGAAGAAGAGGAGAAACGAGCAAAAGATAAAGGTATAGAGCTATGTCATCTACTCTTCACTGCTATATTGCACTGCTATTTTGTGATATAGCTTTCTGAGTCATTTGAAGTGTACTATTATGTATATAATTAGCCATTAACCAAGGAGGTTGTATTATTCATTTGTTTCCTATTCTAAAAGTTTAATAAATTGTGCTTAATAACATGTTAAATTAATTGTACTAGCCTATTCATGCATTGGTCTGTTATGTTCTATTTTACTATTTGCAGGGGCACTTTTGAAATATTTTGGAACACCCTCTGCCACTAGCCAGGATGAGAAGCCGTCTACTTCTGCCATTATTGAGGCTGAGGAGCCATCTACCTCCTCAGCCTCACATACTGTATGTCTCCACAAATGCAGTCTGATCCTGAGGATGAAGACCCATTTGCTTCTACTTCTCCCCGGCAGGACTCTTCAGGTGAGTTTGTGTGCACATATGTCTGTGAGTGTGTGCGTGTGTGTGTATGTGTATGTGTGTGCATCCCTGCAAAGCATTTTGCAAACAGTTATAAATTATAATGTTATTATCACTGGGTCTGGGTTACTGGGTATGTGTGGTGTTTCACCACCATAATTCCATAACACCACCACCATAACAAAGTGCTGTGAATAATGTGTTATCTAACTTAGGTGTGTATACTAATGAGTAATGCTCTTGTTCTTTCTATTAGAAAGGCCTGGAGCAGAATCGCCTCCTGAGGATGAGTTTCTGTCCACCGACCCTGCTAACTGGCCTTCAGTTCTGACTGAGAGAATTCGGACACAACTGGTTTCCAGGGGACCAAGTCAAGTACCATCTGACTTTGTATTCCCTAGAAACGACAGTGACGGAAGAAGTTTCCACCATCAATACTTCAGGAAGTCATTGGTTAGTGGGGAAAATATAACCAGAAGTTGGTTGGTCTATTCCTTAAAAAACAACAGCCTTTTCTGTTTCTGTTGGACATTATTTTCCAAGAGGAAAATAAATTTAACAAGTTTGGGACTCTCGGACTGGAAGCATGCAAGCTCATTGCTCACATCACATGACAACAGTTCAGAACACCTAAATTCTATGAAAATCTGGAAAGAACTGGCAGTGAGGATGAGAAAGGGGGAGACCATTGACAAGCAGGAGATGGCACTTCTGGAGGCTGAGAAGTTGAGATGGAGAGCGGTGCTGACACGTCTCACTGCTATTGTGCATTCTCTGGCAGTTAGGAATTTGGCACTAAGGGGACATACAGAAAAATTGTTCTCACCATCAAATGGCAATTTTCTGAAAGAAGTTGAACTGATGGCACAATTTGATACTATAATGCAAGAGCACATTAACCGTGTCCAAAAAGGGACCTCCAGTCACACCAGCTACCTCGGCCACCACATACAAAACGAACTCATTGATTTGTCGAGCAGCAAGACCATTTCAGCAATGGTGAGCGACATCAAACAATCAAAGTTTTTTTCAATAATTCTAGATTGCACTCCAGATATCGGCCACACTGAACAGTTGTCAGTTGTGATTCGGGTTGTGTCACTGGAGGGGAAGCCCCATATAAAGGAACATTTCATGGGGTTTTTGGAGGCAGAGGAGTCCACTGGTCAACATTTGGCATCTCTGATTCTGAAGAGACTGGAGGAGCTAAAAGTTCCTTTCATGGACTGTAGAGGACAATCATACGACAACGGGGCCAACATGAGGGGAAAAAACAAGGGTGTTCAATCCAGGCTCCTAGAAATTAATCCCAGAGCTCTGTTTGTTCCATGTGGGGCTCATTCTCTGAATTTGCTTGTGGCCGATGCTGCTAAGGGATCTATTGATGCCACAAGTTACTTTGGCATCTTGCAGAAGCTTTACAACTTGTTTTCAGCCTCCACACAACGATGGGCCATTTTGAAAAAACATGTGAACATCACATTGAAGATGTGGTCTGATACAAGGTGGGAAAGCAAGATCAAGAGTGTGGAGCCCCTGAGATATCAGGCAGCTGCAGTGAGAGATGCACTGATCGAGGTGAGGGACCACACCAAAGACTCTGTAATAAAGGTCGAGGCTCAATCTCTGTCAGAGGAGGTTGGGTCATACCGCTTCGCCATTTGTTCAGTGGTGTGGCATGACCTGTTGTGCCAAATTCAGCATGTGAGCAAGCAGATGCAGTCTCCTAGCATGCACGTTGATGTTGCAGTAAATCTCCTAAAAAAAACAGAGAGAGGTCTCCGCAATTACAGGGCAACAGGTTTTGTGGCTGCACAAATGGCAGCCACAGATATCTGTGAACAAATGAATGTGGAGGCTGTGTTAAAACAAAAACGGCTGAGGTCCACAAAGCGGCACTTCTCCTATGAAGCATCTGATGAGCCCTTGATTGATGCTTTGAAGAAGCTGGAGGTGACATTTTTCAATGCAGTGGTTGATGCTGCAACATCAGCCATTCAGGAAAGATTTTCCACGTTGGAAATTGTGGGAGAGAAGTTTGGAGTGCTGACACATTTCCAAAATCTCACATTTGAGGAGCTGACAGAACAATGTGTGAACCTTAGTACTACACTACACTTTAAGGGACAATCTGACTTGGATGGCAGAGAGCTTGCACAGGAGCTGAAGAACTTGCCTGACTTGCCATCAAAGACCATATCCTTGCTTGAACTGCTGACATTTATCCATGAAAGGGAGCTCTCTGAAATATATCCAAATTTGTGGACTGCTCTCAGAATTGGTCTTACTCTTCCAGTCACTGTTGCTGAAGCAGAGAGGAGCTTTTCAAAGCTGAAGCTCATCAAATCCTACCTGAGGTCAACTATGTCACAGGAACGCCTTACCGGTCTGGCCATCATCAATATAAATCATACAATTGCTGAGCAGATTTCATATGATGATTTAATTCATGACTTTGCATCAAGGAAGGTAAGAAGAGTCAGGCTTTAGATGGCAGTTGTGCTGTGGTGCAATTTATTTTGTTTCTTGTTCAAAGTGTAGCATAATAATTACCCTCTCTTAAGTGTCTTATTCTATTTATGTGATAGAGCATTTGTACAATTTAGAAATTTGATTCTCTAGTTTATTTATGGCAGTTGTGCAATTTAATTTGTATTTTTCCTGTTCATAGTATCATAATTACATTCTCTTAAGTGAGTTATTCTATTTACGTGATGAAGGATTTGTAAAATTCAGAAATTTGAGTCTTTGTTTTGGTTCTGAAGTTCCAACAATTAGTCCAAAAAAAGTTATTTTGTGAAAGAGTTATGTCTGTCCTTTATTTTGGGGGGATTCGAATGTGTGTGTGTTGGCGAACAGGGGGGGGGGGGCGCTGAAGGTGAGGTTCGCCCAGGGCGTCATGTAAGCTAGGACCGCCACTGATAAAATGCATGTGTTTCAATACAACGGCAGCCAATACTGGTCCTAGAAATGGTGCAGCTATTCTTCTAGAACAAAAATTTGACAACGATTTATTGTGGCTGGCATGTCGACACCATACATTTGAAATTATGCTGGAAGCTGTTGTTTCAAAGTCTTTATCACCATCTTCTGGCCCAGATATAGTCCTTTTTAAGAAGTTCAGAGAAAAATGGTCAAGCATTAATAAGGAGGACTACGAGACAGCATTATCAGATCCAGATATCTATGAAAATATTCATGACATCAAAGATGACATAATTATATTTGCAACAAATCAACTAGATACATTCCAACCAAGAGACGATTACCTAGAACTATTGCAGTTAACAATTATTTTTTTGGGAGGTGAACCAAAAGGTGGAATCAAATTTAAACATCCAGCGGGACTTCATCGGGCTAGGTGGATGGCCAAAATTACATATTCATTAAAAAATTTTAAGTTCAAATCTCAGTTCAAAATTTCAGTAAAAGACAAAAAAGGACTAAAAGACATCTGTCTATTTGCTACTCGGTTATATGTAAAGGCATGGTTTACAGCTCCTGTGCCATCTTGCGTTCCTCGTCTTGCTCTGGAATTATTACAGAATCTTGTAGTCTACAAACAAATAAATGACACAATTGCATTTGTTGCTATTAAAAAACTGTTAGGTCACCTCTGGTACCTATCAGAAGAACTGGTAGCCTTGGCCTTTTATGATGATGAAGTGCCTACTGAAACGAAAAACAAAATTGTAAAGGCCTTGCAAAATACAACAGAAACTCTTCCTGCAAAACGGGCTTTTCTAGATCCTGCACTTATTCCAACGAAGAAATTAGAAGATTTTGTCATCAAATACTCAAAGATTCTTTACAATAACAGAATTTAGTTCAAAATTTTTACTCAAAGATGCTAAAGAATGGCATAATGATGAAGAGTATAACTCCGCTAAGAAATCTATCAAACAGTGGAAAGTCGTGAATGATATAGCGGAAAGAGGAGTAAAATTAATGGATGAATATAATAAAATACTAACACATGACGAAGATCAAAAACAATTCTTGCTACAAGTAGTGAAAAACTACAGGGCTGTTTACCCTGATAGAAAGAAAGAAACATTGATGAAGTAAGGACAGCTAATGTCTCAAATATCATGCTAGTTTAATTATGCATGCTTGTGGTTATGGTAGGACCTACGGGGGAGCTTTCCACATTAAAAAAAAGCAATGCGCCTTGTACTGTACCCCCTGAGTGGTGTGGAAAAATTTGACAATTTGAGTCGTTCTGTCAATTTTTAATTGCTGGTAGCAACCCCTAAAAATTAAAAATTTGCTAAAATATTTTAGGATAGTGTTTTCATGCTGAAATGAACCATTTAAAGGGTTGAACACATTAAAATATAAAAAAAAATGTTTACCCCATATTTGAATCACCCTAATATATATTATATATATATATATATATAATATATATATATATATATATATATATATATGTTAAACACAGACCGTGCATGGAACAAGGAACTCTTCTGGGAAAATTAAATCCACTATAGTCCGAATAAGTAATGGTAAATGACAAATACCATAGTTTTTCTTTTTCATGATGCTAGCCCGACGTGGGCAACGGGTCTCTCGCAAAGAGGTCCCATAAATATAGCTTCCCTCACCAGCTATCTGCAAAGCAGACAGGATCCAGCTTCGGGCTAGCATCATGAAAAGAAAAACTATGGTATTTGTCATTTACCATTACTTATTCGGACTATAGTGGATTTAATTTTCCCAGAAGAGTTCCTTGTTCCATGCACGGTCTGTGTTTAACATATAAGTTTCTCAGGGGACCATTCTGAGTTTGTGTATATTAAACGGACGTGTTACGTGCCTTGAAAAGTGGACGCTCAATGTCCCGGTTGAGGTTTAAGTTTTGTTTTTTTGGCTAAAAATACAATAGTTACCCATTTTTCTTTGATTTATTCAATCCGACGGGAATGCAACGAGTCTTTTACTTATATAGAGGTTCTGAATGTAGTGGGACTAGGCTTGCTTTAAACCCTAGATCCATGTCCCAAAGCTGGATCCTGTCTGCTTTGCAGATAGCTGGTGAGGGAAGCTATATTTATGGGACCTCTTTGCGAGAGACCCGTTGGCCACGTCGGGCTAGCATCATGAAAAAGAAAAACTATGGTATTTGTCATTTACCATTACTTATTCGGACTATAGTGGATTTAATTTTCCCAGAAGAGTTCCTTGTTCCATGCACGGTCTGTGTTTAACATATAAGTTTCTCAGGGGACCATTCTGAGTTTGTGTGTGTATATATATATATATATATATATATATATATATATATATATATATATATAATAATAAAAGAAGGAGCCATGTTTCAGCAAAAATCATTTATTGCAGTTAACTGAACTTTCCGGGAAACATCAGTTTCCATCTTCAATAGCTAAAATTTAAAAATAAACACTGAACTACTAAATAAATAAAAGAAAATAAGTAAAAGTACAATTCGAAGATACTGTGATACATTATTAGAATGACGACCAAGCAGAGACCCAACCTTTAGCATAGCAACCCCAGAGAGCAACTGGATGAAAACGCGAGAGGGTAACTACAAAGAATTGGTTGGTTTGTCCCTTAAAGGATGGATAGTTTAGTGGAAGAAGATTGTTCGTTCAGTGCTGGTTTTATTTTATGAATATATGGTGTTTCTAAAAACTTTAAATATGAAGACGTCTAACCAATTGAAAATATTTCAAAGTCTGAGTCAAAATGGATGAGAAAACTGCTCTGAACGTAGACGGAGAGATGATTGTTCTGAGTGAGATACAGGTCAATTGGTTTTATGTGAGAAACATTTATGCTTGTCCAATCTTTACTTAAGTTGTAGGGCTGTTTTCCATACGGTGCTGGCTTGGCAGCCAGCAAAATAAACAAGAGTGGACTTTAAGTAGCTTGGAAGAGTTTTTTTACGTCGCAAAATGCTTTAATGGAACGTGAGCTTATTCCTATAAGCCGGAAGTTGCACTGGGAGAAAGCCCTGTTGAAGAGATATTGATTATATATATATATATATATATATATATATATATATATATATATATAGACGCGTGTGTGTGTGTGTGTGTTCCAGTCATAACTCCAAAATGGAAGCAGTTACAAACATGAAACTAACTTCATTCACACACATATTGATTAGGTCCCTAGGTTGTGCACCTGGGTGTTAATAAATTAAATAATTAAAATTACTGGGTCCGAAGGCCCCAGCACCGCGATAAAACTACAGAAAAGAACACAGCCATGAAAATCTTGAACTTCACATTGTGTCAAGATTTGTGAATCTTAAGATTTTCATGACTATAGTTTTACACTGACCAAATAATTGAACCCCCAATTACAGTCGGTTCAATTATTTGGTCAATAAAACTATAGAAAAGAACACAATCATGAAAATCTTGAGCTTCACATTGCCGCCCGTAATCTATAATTTTAAAAGGACGCGCGTGTGTGTGTGTGTGTGTGTGTGTGTGTGTTCCAGCCATAGGTCCAAAGCAGTTACAAACATGAAACTTCACACACATATTGATTAGGTCCCGAGGTTGTGCACCTGGCTGTTGAATGCCCGGTTAGGTCAACTGCACGCCCTTGACGATTGGTTAGGTTAAGTCGTGATATTTTCGTTAGCTTTACGAAAATATCACGACTTAACCTAACCAATCGTCAAAGACGTACAATTAACCTAACCGGGCATTCAATTAATCTAATCGGGCACTTAGTTGACTTAACTGGGTATTTAATTAACCTAATCGGGCATTCAGTTGACCTAACCGGGCATTCAATTAACCTAACTAATAACAGCCTTCGAACTACAAAAAATATTCTGCCCGTCGCGCGTCGGCTGGGATATTTTTGCCACCCGAACGAAGGGCGGATTCTCTGTTAATATATATATATATATATATATATATATATATCCTTGTTGAGAGCTTAATAGTTAATCGTTTAAAAATAGCTTCTGTGCAATTTCTTTAACTCAATAAATTTATAATTAGAATTGTTTTTTCACTATACACGTAAGAATAATAAAAAAAAAGCTTTAAAATCCCATCTCGAATAATGGAACGTTATTAATTATGCAAAAATAATGAGTCTCGAAATTTATATTTACTCATATTTTACATTGGAGTGAAATTTTCCAAAAGATTTATTTTTTGTTCGCTTCAAAACCTTTATTTAATGAAGCCAATTGAGAAAAAAAAACAATTTTTTTTTATATGTAAAAATACCATGTATAAAAATAACATACCACTCATCTGTGAGTTATTACACACTTGGTCTTACTTATACCCAGTTCCCTATGCACGCGCACACACACACACACACACATATATATATATATATATATATATATTATATATATAATATATATATAGTGGTGTAGTGCTAAATAAAGAAGTGAGGGAACGCATTTTGAAAGTGTTACTCAGATGCGGGGGGGACAATGGCGAGCGCGGCGAGCCCATACAGCTGGGGGTCCGGGGCACTGTAAGCCCCCCCGGGAAATCTTTTGAAATCTGACCAATTTCAGGGATATTTTGAGGTCATATGCACTGGATATTAGGATATATTCCAAGGTTGAAGATGCAGTATTTCCAGTGTCATTAGATATACGACATCCAGTACGATCAATAAAAATAGCTAACAACTGGAATGATTAACTAAAAAAAAGTTAACAACTGGTACGCCGTGGTGACTGTTTCACCAGATCTTTATAGGCTAGCATTGCCTCAGTCGAAGCTAAAAGAAATGAAGCAGTTAATGATTCTTTCTCATATTTCTTCTAGGGGGGGAATTCAAATTTCATGACGTTAGAGATTTGTAAGTTCGGATTTATTTGAAATAGTAAGGGAACGCCGTTCCCACGCGTTCCCACAGCACTACACCACTGTGTGTGTATATATATATATTAATTATATATATATATATATATGATGAAAAGAACCACGAAGGAAAGGAAACACAGAATGGTGCTCAAGCGCTTTCGTCTAATGACATCCTCAGGAACACTGAAGTAAATAAAGGGTTCGAGACTATATATATATAGGGTGTCCATAAATTATTCACCCCATTATAAGCCTTAATAAATTCGTTATTATAGGAGCTATCTTAAAACGGTTTGCGGCAATTAATAACACAACTCAAGAAATTGTTTTCTTTATTTCGCAGAACATCCACTAGGGGCACAATGGCGACAGTGAAGGAGAAAGCAATGTGTGTGCTGTGGATGTGGGAAACCAAATCTCCAATTACTGTACAGAGACGTTTTCGGGAGGAATATCAGAAAACTCCACCAACAAAGCAATCACTCAAGCGATGGCTGAAACAATTTCAAGAAACTGGCAGTGTGCTACATCAGAAAGGAGCTGGTTGGCCTAGTGTGTCTGAAGATAAGATAGCACGAATTCAGGAGGCGTTTATCCGAAGTCCTACAAAATCCATCCGCCGAGCAAGCCGAGAACTGCAAATACCGCGTTCAACAGTGCATAAAGTGGTTCACAAGAGGTTGAAACTTTATGCCTACAAATTGCAAACCTTGCAGAAACTTCTACCAAATGACAAACCCAAACGGGTACAGTTTGCTGTTGACATTCTTGACCGTATTGATGAAGATGAGCATTTTTTGAACAATGTCGTTTTCAGTGATGAAGCGACATTCCATATGTCTGGTAAAGTCAACAGACGCAATTGCCGTTACGCCGTATATGGGGATCAGAAAATCCGCATGAATTTATTGAACACGAACGCAACAGTCCCAAGATAAACGTTTGGTGTGCTCTCTCCCATAACCGTGTGATTGGACCATTTTTCTTCCATGAGAACACTGTGAAAGCTACAAATTACCTAGATATGATTGAATGGCATGCTGCACCTCAGCTTGAGGACATGCAGCCCCGTATGTTCTTTCAGCAAGATGGGGCACCGCCACACTGGGGATTAAAAGTGCGGAGGTTTCTCAATGAAAAGTTCCCTTCTCGTTGGATCGGGCGAGATGGCCCTATTCCAAGGCCCTCCTCGTTCCCCGGATATCACGCCTCTGGATTTCTTTTAATGGGGCTACACAAAGGACAGAGTGTACGCAAAGAAGGTTAATAACATCATAGAATTAAGACACCGGATTGAAGAGACATTAGCTTCCATCACGCAAGACATGCTTCTTAATGTTTGGAATGAAATCATCTATCGCCTTGATGTTCTGCGTGCTACCAATGGGGCTCACGTGGAGGTTTACTGAATTAAAACAAAAATTTCTTGAGTTGTGTTATTAATTGCCGCAAACCGTTTTAAGATAGCTCCTATAATAACGAATTTATTAAGGCTTATAATGGGATGAATAATTTATGGACACCCTGTATATATATATATATATATATATATATATATATATATATATATATATATATATATAAATTGCGGAAGGAGCATACAAATTTGTAAGGAAAAACTACCAATTTTAACATTTTGCCCTTCTTGTCTAAATCCGTTCTGAACGAATTCAAAACAACAGGATCAAGTGGATTGTTTACAACCAATTTTATAGATAATGCCTGAATTATATATAGGTAAAAAAAATAAAAAAATAAAAATTGTAAGAGGGGCATACAAATTTATAAGGGAAAACTACCAAAGTTTTAGCACGTTGCTATTTTTCCCGTTAATTTTTATTAAAACATTTAGAGAAAATATTTCATACGCGCAGTGATTGCATTGTATGAGTGAACAGGACGACAGCTACCAATAAACATTATTAACTCCAACGATTTTTTTTAATTAATGTCGAAGCACTTCTCGTGTATAAAATGAAAATAAAGACTTTAAAAATAACTAACTAACTATATATATATATATATATGTATATACAGGGCCGCCGACAGGGCGGGGAAGCCGGCTTAAATCCCAGGGGGCCTGGACCTCTTGGGGGACCGGAAAGAGGGGGGATAAAATCTAAAAATATTAATAAAGCAATTGATTAAAAACAGAGAGGAAATATAATTAATGAACATACATTTTATAGAGATTATCATAGTCAAAGTGAAACGGATAAAATATTATCTGCGGTCCGCCAATGCCCAAGACCCACTGACAGATCTGGGAACCATTGTAATTGAAAGCCAGTTAGCGCGTACTTTAAATTTCATCAGAATCATTTACCACTTTGCTAGAGAGAAGGCAAAGAAAGTACACTTCTAATTATGAAAATCTTGCAGTAAACAATTGTCTTGCCTGCATGGACTGGGACTGCATTTGTAAATTGTATGGTGATAGAATTAATATAATTGATTCGAAAAATAAAATGGTAATTTTCTTTTGAGTTGTTTATTCATACTGTATGTTTTGAATAGTGACTTGGACATATAATCAGTTTGCTTGTTATGTACACAAACAACATTCATAATAAAATACTGAGTAAACAGGGGGGCCCATATACCAATTCTTCCCCGGGGCCCGTGGCAGGTCTCGCCGGCCCTGTGTATATATACATATATATATATATACAAAATTACTTGAAACATCAGCAACAAATATTCTAATTTGCGGAGATTTTAATTTCCCATTCATAACATGGAAGAAAAATGACGAAGTCATATGTTGAGAAGTTTCATGGCAACATTACAAAAGATGATAGAACTCAAGCAATAATGTTATTAGATATGATGGAACATTACGCCCTTACCCAGGAAATCTGTGAAGCCACTAGGAAAGAGAACGTTTTGGATTTAATTATGACAAATAACAATGAGATAATAATAAATGAAAAGGTAACGCACACAAATTTCTTCGACCATAACCTAATCGATATACAATTGAAGTTAGCACCCAGAGGTCCGAAAACGCATCCCAGAGAGGCAGAAGGCATATTTGAAGGCTTAAACATACATTTAAAGAAAGTAGATTGGGGAAGTGTAAATAAAGATTTAAAGGAAGTAAATTGGGAATTACTACTTCACGAGAAGACTCCAGAACAAATACTAGGTATAATGGAGTCTGAAACCAAACCTATATTACTGAAGCATGTTCCAGAGAGACAAGAGAGAAAACGTAGCAAGCTCGAGAGAAAAATCAGGACACTATTTAGACAACGGAAGCAAACCGTAAAACATCTCCACAGATACAAAACTGATGCAAGGAGACTCAAACTAGAGAGGAAACTAGGCGAAATAGAAATGGACCTAAAGCAAACATTCATACATAAGACAAACGAGGAGGAAAACAAGGTAGCAGAAAACATAAAAGATAACCCACAATACTTCTACACATTTGCGAAAAGGAAAATACAGTGCAAACAGAGTATTGGTCCGTTGATAGACGGGGAGACCAAACACACAAATGACCCCAAAAAAATGAGCGAACTGCTTAAGGAACAATTTAACTCTGTGTTTAGCACCCCTAAGTCCGAGATGAAAGTAGAAAACGCAGACGAATTTTTCGACATTGATACAAATCAGCCAAGGACAAATTTTGGCACAAACCTATTAATGGACTTAGAGTTCTCGGAAGGAGATGTAATTAAGGCTCTATCACAGATGCGAGACAATTCGGCACCAGGGCCAGACACATGGAGTGCCACATTTCTGAAGAAATGTAAAGAGAGTATTGCCAAACCGCTATACTTACTATGGAGAAAATCACTCGACACAGGACAAATTCTAATGCCATTAAAGAACGCGAACATTGCCCCTTTATTCAAAGGTGGTAACAGAACAATGCCCAAGAATTATTGGCCGGTAGCTCTCACCTCACACCTTATAAAGTGCTTTGAACGTATAATTAGAAGCGAAACTACCTACTACCTACAAGAAAAGAACTTACAGTATACAACCCAAATCAACATGGTTTCAGGGCTGGAAGATCATGCCTATGCAGCCTATTACAGCTATTAGACCACCAGGAGAAAATATTGGAAACACTGTGTCGAGGACAAAACATAGATGTAATCTATACTGACTTTGCTAAAGCTTTCGATAAATGTGACCATGGAATTATAGCACATACACTTAAGAATACAGGAATTACTGAAAAGCTGGGAAGATGGCTATTTAATTTCTTGATGCAAAGAACACAAAGAGTGGTGGTAAATGGAGTCAAATCGGAAGTCTCGGAAGTAGAGAGCTCTGTCCCACAAGGGACAGTACTAGCTCCCTTGCTGTTCATAATAATGATTGCAGATATTGATGCAGATATCAATGGCAGTATTGTATCATGTTTCGCGGATGACACAAAGATATGCAAAGAAATATTGAACGAAGGTGACATAGAAAGATTACAAAACGACATTGAAACACTATTCCAGTTGGCAGAAGACAACAATATGAAGTTCAACGAAGAAAAATTCCAACTTCTGAGATATGGTAATAACAAGGAGCTACAGAAAAAAGGGTCCAAACTCTGTAAGCCAAAGAGATAACACCAAATCTACAAGTCAAGGATCTTGGAGTAATAATGTCGTCGGATGCAGAATTCAGAGAGCACTATAACATCAAAATTACAACGGCTAGAAAAATAATGGGAATCATCTGGAGGAGCTTCCGCAGCAGAAAAGCAAACATCATGCTCAAATTATGGAAGAGTCTAGTCCTACCAATAATTCATTATTGCTCAGTACTCACAAGCCCATACAGAAAACGAGACATTGCGAACAGTGAAGCTATACAAAGGACTTTTACATCTAAGATAGAGGAAACGGAAGGTGAAGACTACTGGTCTCGCCTACAATCACTGAAATTCTACTCTCTCGAAAGAAGGCGCGAGCGGTACACAGTAATATACATATGGAAAATACTTGAGGGCTCTGTCCCTAACCTTAGAAATGAAATAGAAACAAACTGGAATGAGAGACGAGGCAGATTTTGTACGGCGTCAGCTGCGGTGGAACAAGGGGCCATGAAAGCGAGGATGGAAAATACCTTCAGAATAAGAGGGCCAAAGCTTTTCAATGTCCTACCAAAAGAAGTGAGGAATCTCCAGTACACCGACCTGAATAACTTCAAGAACCAGCAGGACAGATTCCTGTGCAAAGTCCCTGACCAGCCATGCGTCGCTGGCTACGAGGGCAGGAGGAGATCAGACAGCATTTCCCTCCTTCACCAAATCCCGCAAATGAGGCGGGATGCTGCAAAGGGGTCGACCGTAGGTCGATCCTGAACCATCGTTCGAACTCACCTAAAGTAAGTAAGTATGCACCTAAAATATATTATATATATATATATATATATATATTTTTGATTTGACAAAAAACGTTAATAAATAATAACAAATTTAATGAATCGGTATAATATCATATTTAGAATCGTATTGCTTTCCACTTTGCATTACGTATACATCATGATTTTGTTGGTGACACTTTATTGCGCTTAAGAATTGTACATACCCTTTCCAATAAAAGGGGCTACGTCGTGACCAATGTCATAACACCGCTTCTCGGAGATCAGCGAAGTTAAACGACATTGGTACTGGGTAGTAGTTGGATGGGAGACCGTCCTCCACGCCCAGATTATGTAGCGACCCGTAGTTCGGATCCTACGTAAAGCTGTAGGTCCCCCTCCGTCATATGACCTTAAATGTTGCGAAGGAGGTTAAACAATCCCAATAAATTAATTAATTCCAACAAAGGAGATCCTCAACTTTTGATACTCCTTACGCCATACCCGTTTCTGTGGGTTTACTAGATACTATGTTTGTGTAGAAATAGTTTTCGACATGAAATATTTTTTTTTTTTAATTTAAAGATATTACTCTGTTTTATAAATTTGAGTATTGATATTTTTAATCATTAATACTTTACAAATTGCCTCGATGTCTGCAATAGATATCTGGCAACCTTTTGACAGCCTAACGACTTTCTCCAGTGTTGCCAAATGTAACTTTTGAAATTTTTCGTAACACCGTGACGATTGAGGCTAGTGCCAAAAATTAAAAACAAAGTCAGTGAGTACGGAGTGGCGGGTATGCCCAACCCTCTCGTCGGTCGCCTAGTGCTCTTAGTGTGTTTGTCGTAAAATCCTCTAAAATAATGTAAGTGTACGGTAGTGGACAAGTTCGAATTTCATTATAACTCTGCCCTGTTAGCCCATTTTTGTGTGAAGTGCATTATCCGGTAAAATAAACTGTGTTTAAGATAACATCTCGTTTCTATCCTTTTTCACTAAAGCCAAGCGATTCTTTCTCTCAACGCATCGAGAAAAATGAACGCTCAAGACGAGGGCATAAGTTGTGTCCGACGTCTGCAGTCAGATCGAACTCGGTGAAGAACCCTTAAGTAAGCGGTATACATTTCGGCCGTTGGGGCAACGAAGGACTATACCTAAAAAGGAGATAAGGCAAAGAAGAAACAACAAACTGTATGTGTAGTGTGTTATATGTTCCTATTTGCCGATACATACGTTATGTATATATATGTAAAAAATATGTTTAACTCTTCTTACTGCCACTTAAGTATGACTGCATCCATGATTATATATAACTTTCATGATTATATATAACTTTGGTTTTGCTTCCGCCCGAAGTGTTCATTCTGACGAAGGTCAAGCTTGTCATTCCACCTTAGACCTACAGTTTAACGTGGAATCCGAACCACGCCTCACCGGCAGCTCAGCGTCTTAACTACTAGGTTACCAAGGGTGCCATTTATCTACCCAAATTTTTTTATTGTGTGGAAGGATGAACAGCTGGGTCTTGCTGCGCGCCGCCTGCCGGTCTCGATCCCTGGGCCGATGGATTCGTACTCAGCGACACTAACCACTACACCACCGAGGTGGTAGTCAGGGCCTGCAAAATTTGTAGCCCTTATGAAAACGTTTTCCATTTGGAGACGGGAACATAGCCAAAGCCAAAGCCAAAGCCGAAAGATGGTATTTTCTGTCTATTATCTTTTAAATTTTAAGTGTGCGAGATGAGATAATAAAAATATTTATCTCGGCTTACTGTACGGACTGGCCGGCACAGAAAAAGATGAAAATTAAGAAAACAGTAGAAATACGGAGGATATAAAGGAAGAATAAACAAAAATGTTACTTAAAGAAAACGACCCACAGAATAACAGCGAATCCAATACAAACACGAATATAGGTGTAGCGGATCGACAAGAAATAGACCAACAAATAGACAGAAATATTTTCCTTCCACGCTATCATCAAAGAACTTCGAAAACACACGTGGGCAAGAGTCAAACAATGGAGAGTCTGTTTCTTCCCCCAGGGCGCGAACGCAAATCCTTATCAACTAAAGGACGCGCTCACAAAGCGTCTTCTTAAGATTTGGTACGAAGTCCTACGTCACAGGAACTACGTATAAAAGCGAGCACCCACTCTCACTCCTCCTGCCTAAAGGCACCCCAGCAAATAAAACTGTTCAATTACAACATCATACAATCGAACAGATCGCAAGAACTGCATGACGGTGTTGCAATTGCCGTCAAACGTGGTCTTCGCTTCGAAGAGATCACAAGCTTCGAAGACGAAACACTGGCAGTGAGGTTAAGACTGGGTCACGAAGACCTCATCATTGGGACGACATATTGCCCCCCGAGGAGGGGCACCATCTCTTCAGCAGATATTATCAAACTTCTGAACTACAACTGCCCAGTTTACATCATCGGAGACCTGAATGCCAGACATGGGGACTTCGACGATAACTACAGCAACCATTACGGGAAACAACTGGCAGAAATAAACAGAAGGGGGAAAATGAAGTGGTTAGGGCCACATTTTCCAACTTTTTACGGCAGGAATGCCGGAATGATGCCCGACAAAATTATTGCCAATAATCTGGCATACCTCAACACTCATCACTATCCGGGCCCCGCCACACCCAGCGACCACGTCCCTATCATCATGAAGATTGCCTGCGCTCCTTTACAAGTCCCAATCCGTCCCCCCCCTCCATCCGCAAGACGAACTGGGAGGAGTACCAGGCTGATCTCGCCCAACACGAGCCCTCAGAACTGAATGGTGGGGGGATAGCAGCAATTGAAGCTGCCACGGCAGACCTTCTGAAGGCGCTGAAGACTGCCAAGGAAAAACACGTACCCACCATCACCCACCGCATTCTGCCACACCCCTCCCCCTCCGAAGAAATCGACGCCGTCACACGCCAATTAAACGTCGTCAGGAACCAGATGGACAGCGGCATAAATTACCTGCATAACAAACTGCAATACAACATCCTCAGAGCCCGACTACGAGGCTTGTGGATTGAAAAAGAACACGACATGTGGAACGCGCTCGTCGACAGGATAGACGTAGAAAGAGACCCAAAAACTTTCTGGTCACAGATAAGGAAACTAAAAGGAACACCCAAAGCTGAAAAATTCAAGACACTCCGGAATGAAAACGGAAGACCTCTCATCTCGGACCAAGAAATAGCGGAAAGCTTTCGAAATCGTCTCAGAAGAACGTTCAACATAAGATAAGCGATGAAGAAAATGACCTGTTCGACGAAGACAATGAAGCAAGGGTCACACAGTGGCTGGAAGACAACCACGAAAGGATCCTACCAACGGATAGGGCAGAACCCCTAAATGCCAACTTCAGAATTACGATGAAAGGGGTCACTGACACGATCAGCCTCTTTAAAGAAAAGGCACCAGGCCCCTCCGGAATCACGAAAACCCTGATCCAAAAGTCGCCCCCGAACATACACGAAGAGATAGCAAACATATTTAGCGCCAGTCTCTCCATCGGATACTTCCCAAAAGCATTAAAAACCGCAAAAATCATCATGATCCCTAAAGGAGGGAAATCCGCAGAGTTCATCGAGAACTATAGACCCATCAGCCTGTTAGAAGTACTCGGCAAAACCCTGGAAAAAACTCCTTCGGAAACTGAATTTCCACCTCACGGTCAATGGTGCACTTTCAGACGCCCAACATGGATTCAGGAAAAGAGAGGCACAGCCACAGCCCTCGCCATTCTGCTCTGTACGAAACGGTGGCAAACAAACTAGCGTTCAGCAGAAGAGTCTCGATAGTACTGAGAGATGTGAAGGCCGCCTTCGACAAAGTGTGGCACCAAGGATTACAATACCGCATCCTCGAACAGAACATGGAAGCAAACTTAGGGAAAATCCTTTGCAGCTTCCTCAAAGATCGAAAAGCTTACGTCCAACACAAGACCCACACTGGCAAGCTCTTCGACATCCAGGCGGGAGTGCCCCAGGGAGCGATACTTTCGCCCACTCTGTACAACCTGCACATCGCCCAATTGCCTCCGCCCCACCACACACCCGAGAAGTCATCTACGCGGACGACATCACGCAAATAGTAACATCAAACCTCAGCAAAGAGCAACACGCCAACAGGCTGAAGAGACAAATTGAAAGAATCAATGAATTCGAGGAACGTTGGAAAATTCAGACAAACCAACAGAAATTCACAGTTATTAACATTGGCCGCAGGAACGTTCACGCACTAGAAATAAACAACCGAATCCAACCTTACAAGCAACAAGGCACAGCTCTCGGCCTGACCATCAACAGCTTTGGCTATAAAAATCACACCACAGCAAGGTCAAACAAAGCGAAAGGAGAGCTCAGTAAACTCTACCGTTTCAGGGGACTCTCGGTAAAAAATAAGAAGATGCTGTACACGGCGCTCGTACGGTCTATCCTCGAATACCCGGCAATTCCACTGCACACAACGAGCGACACAAATCTGATGTTGCTACAAAAAATACAGAACGCTGGAACAAGATTCATCCTGGGGAAACGACTCAGCGACAGGATATCTTCCCAGGCACTGCACCAACAAGCCAACTTACCAGCCCTCAATGTGCTTCTGCACAGTAGGGCGGAGAAAACTTGGAGGAAGGTACGAAACACCTCTCCACAGACCTATGAAGAACTCGATATTGGACCTCAGCGCGGGAGAGAGTACTTCTACTTCAAGAGAAGTCTACCCCGCAGCAGAAACCCCCCCCAAACGGCACTTTTTGTACCGTATAGATTTAAAGAAAAAATAAAAAAAAAAATAAATAAATAAATAAATAAATAAATAAATAAAATAAAATAAATAAATAAAGAATATAGAATAAATAAATAAAAAAATAAAAACATAAAATAAAAAATAAAAGAGGTAGAAAACCCAAACTAAGCTAACAAGTCAAGCACCCTACAAAAGCTTGAACGCGCAAGGAAGGTGAATCACCTATCACCAGACTTTACCCCCCCCCCCCCCCCCAAAAAAACGCATCCTTGGTGAGCCCGAGGACCTATCAACTCTTCATCTATATTTCCCATTTCCCCACTTTCTGTTATCACTCCTACAACTCTAATTTCACCTCTTATAACGTCAACAACAACAACAACACTCCTCCTCACTTTGTTAGCGCTTCCATTTCGTTCGACTACTCTGTACGTGGTCACTAGGGGTTGCAATCGATAAAATATTATCGATAATTTATCGATAAATGAAAGTCAACTATCGTATAATTATCGAGCAGATTTATCGATAATTTCAGATCACTTCCTGATTTTTTAAGTTTACGCTAAATGAAAAAATTTTCTCTTGCAAATGAGATTTATTAGAAATAAAAAACGTAAGTAAGTCCTCTATGTTCAATGCAGGCAGTGAATTCGCATTGTACGAAGTAAAGAAAAAGAGAAGCGAAAATCTCGATCGATTGTACGATGCATTAAGGACCAAGCCTACAAGCTGTGAAGCAGAGCGTGCATTTTCTTCAGCGGGAATTTTCATAACGAAGATTCGATGCAGTCTCTCTCCAGCCACTATTAATGCCTTATGCCTTTCGAAATGTTACTTCCTTAATAAGGATAAAAAACTAAAATCTGTTTAAATAACTATGGCTGTCACAATGTAGAATGATCTCATTAAAATCTGTTCTTATAATTTTGCGTTTTTCTTCTATTAATGAGACAGCTAATTTAATTATAAAATTTATCGATAATTATCGATAATCCGAATTTTTTTCAATCATTTATCGATAAATGGACTTTCGATAATTTGCATCCTATAGTGGTCACCCCTCATCAGCTTTAACCGGCTCAAGACCAAGGCTCACTTCAACACCACATTCAAGAAACGAAGCATCATTGGAAGTGATCCACCAATACTGCCGCAGCAAACCCCAACGGCATCAGGAATTCCCCTTGGTCTCTTCATTACCGCATAAACCGGTTATCAAGCATCTTCGAGAGCACCGGCAAGGTTGCAACGCTACGAGAAGCATCCTCAAGGTGGACACATTGCGTGACTCGACGGCGAAAGCTACAAGCCCAAATCACTCCACAACTGGTCCGCTTTTACCGTTTTACGAAGAAAGGTCGTCTACGAGACTCCATTAGGCCCATCATACCTTGACCTACGGAACAAACTTCCAAGAGACAACCACAACCGGGCCTACATCTCCTTCGCAAAAAGGCCTAATCCACGACGCGACCAACGCGTGAGCGACCAGCTTCCAGAGGACGATCAACGACACTCACGGTATTAGTTTCCTTCTCAACACTCCTTCCACAGCGTTACATCGTCCGGGTAAGCTAAGTACATCATATTCTAAGTACTCTTGAAGCCTACATTAGCCTACCGCCGAACAGCAGGCTACTCTCCCAAAGTGAGTAATTAAACGTTCCAATTGACTCCCGTTAATAACGCAGTAGACCATTTTCCTAATTCAAGTGTCCTTCAGAACCTGTAATTCACATCATCCGCTGTTGTGTTCACTATTGTATTTGTGCGATAAATAAGTTATCTACTGCAGGCCTAATTCATATACAGTGTATATTTCCCTCAACTATCCTTAGGCTTATCCCAAACGCACGGGCATTCTTTATATCATTGCTAGGCCCATTCAATCATCTAGCCTACTTAATCAGAGTGTCATGTTTTCCATTAAATGTACCAAACGCACGTGCATTCTTTATATCGTTTACTAGGCCCATTCAGTGTTCTATGTTGCATGCCATTTACATACCATCGATGAGTATTATTTATACGTGTCAATTAAGCTATTAACATTTCATCTTATTAGCTAGGTCTATGTTATAAGCGTAACGTAAACTATCAATTAATTACCGTTAGTTCTTTGTTATACCACAGTGAATAAATAACGGCTTTATTTTCACAATAAAATAAAGTACCGAGACTTATTCTATTCAGTGTACCAAAACGTACGCGCTTTCTGTGTCATTAATAGGCCTCTTTCACAGATCATTTATGCATAATCTGTAGCTTCCCTAATCAGTGTATTACATAACCTATTTGTTATATTATTACGTACATGCATTATTTTTGTATTCACTAAGCCTCATATTTCAGGTTGTGTCCCATTTTTGTATATCATTAAGCCTCACATAAGCGAGCGAGCGCATTTCAAAGGTCATTATCGAATTGTTAAGCCTTCTAGTCAGTCTTTCCATTGTATTTTCACTGTGAAAATTAATATAAATATTTTCTTAATTAAACTACAAAAAACAATATAAGGTGTCTTTTATAACCTTAACATTAATTTGCTTGGGTGTAAACCAAGATGGTGACCTCGCTGCCATTTCGGTCACTTCCAATAGTATGGTGGACCTAATCAAATAACCATTCATTCCAATCGGTGATACTGTATAACAATATAAATTATTTAACCCAGCCTTTCATTAATAAGCAATCAGTCATTGCACCAATTAATCATTGCATACAATTAAATCATTATCACCTTAAACGGCCAAAACTAGGTCCACTATATAGGTAAGGAAATTGATACTAGCGAAGCAATAGCAATGGCATAAAAGCAAGTCCAGACGAAGTGAAATTGTATGTAGACACTTCGCAAAAGTAACTCTATGTAATTTCTATTATCAATATATAATGTTAAATATACCCGTTTGAAGTCATAAGATATATACACCGTGACATAAGTGACTTTTGTCTTAGTAAGTTATGTTAAGGTTCCTTCGCGTTAAAATTCTCAGTGATATTGGCACGGTATAAATGTCTTAGAACTCTATGAAAATAAAAACCCACTCTAATAGATAGAGTTTATTTCCACGACAGTTTCGACGCCCACTGGCATCCTCCTCGGGTGGATACAGAAACACGAATTCGTGTTTCTGTATCCACCCGAGGAGGATGCCAGTGGGCGTCGAAACTGTCGTGGAAATAAACTCTGTCTATTAGAGTGGGTTTTTATTTTCATATTTTGACCTTCACGTAGAAAAAGTGAAGTTTTTTGCATTTGTCTTAGAACTCTCTACAACATTCCCCCTTCCTTTATTTACCTATCTATTTATTTATTTTTAGGATCTTTTATAAATATGTCAGTCCCGTTCTCAAGTATTAAAGTTTAGTCACTCATTAAAGACGAAAAATAAAGCCGTTACAGTGCTTTTTTTGTAGTGGTAAACGCAACAAATTGATTACAAATTTACTTACAAAATTGTCGTCGCTTCAAAGAGCTAAGATAAAAATATAATACCAAAACATCACAGTCCACGACCGTGTGTCATCGATTGACCTGGAAATGGGATTGTTGGAGTAATGGAAGTAAATTATAACGATTACTTCCCACTCAATGTCATCCATATTTGACAAAGAGTTTCTTCATTTGAGAAACAATGTCTCATTCACGGAAAAGGCGCTAAATGGGAATAGCTAATTTTTCCTAACCTAATGTTAGACAAACCTACCGTAACCTAACCTAACCTATGTAAGTTAACCTAACCCGGACCAAAGTGGAAAGTCGTGAATGAGAATGACATGAAGTGAGAATAGACTGATTTGAAAATGCCTTCTTTGAAAATCTTCCTTTCGTGCATTTGCATTTGCGGACCACGGATGGGAATGGGAATGACATCGAATGGAATGACATCATTAGAAATAGTTTAAACACCATTTATGAAAAATATAAAGCGAAAGCTACGTTTTCCTACTAAAACAGGTAAAGGGACTTATGGGACACCCTGTATAGGTGATATGGAATGCTGTTACGAGACTTGCCTGTACTGATTTGCTCTGCTTTGACATTTAGGCACTCCCTAGATGTCAAAGCAGAGCAAATCAGTTCAGTTTCAGCGTTGATAATGAAGAACTGAGACCTTTATCATAGACCCATTTGAAAATTTGACCGACCTTGAATTATAAGCCTGGCTAGTCCTTAGTCTATATAAAAAGTTGTTTTTAACTTAAGATATCCCATTTAAATTTAATACACAGTACCCTAACCAAGTATAAAAGTAAACTGAATGGGTCTGCCTAGTAAGCAGGCCAATTCAATTTCTATTAATATCAAAGGGGAACTATAACCTACCTATAATAAAAATGGAAAAGTGTATATAAAAAGTCAGTAGACTGATAGGACTACAAATCCATCGGTCCCGGGATCGAGACCTGGTGACGGCAGTCAGCGAGCAGCAAAACCCACCTGTTCATCCTTCCACACAATAAAGAAAGTGGTTGGTAGATAAATGGGTATCCTGGGTAGCTTAGTGGTTAAGACGCTGGGCTGGTGGTGGGGCGTGGTTCGGATTCCACGTTAAATTGTAGGTCTAAGTCGCTTGACCTTCGTCAGAATGAACAATTCGGGCGGAAGCTATATCACATCCTTAAATATAGCCTATTTTTGTTTGATCCAAGAACGTAGGGCAGATAACGTAAATTCTGCAAGCTATTTGCTTTTATACTTGGTTAGGGTATTGTATATTAAATTTAAATATATCTTACGTTCAAAACAGCTTGGTACTCCTTAAGTATGCGCTCTACCTCAAAAACCGTGATCTACGCAGCAAAATTTTACAGAAAAAGATTCTACATTTTTAGTCGTGATTTTTTTTTATTATATTACATTTATGTTTGTGAAATTATGAAATTACATATTACAATAACTAAATGCATTGATGCATAATTTCAGCTTATCAATTTAAGAGAAAATGTAACTAGCGATATACAGAACGAATGTCATTTAAAAAATCGGGAAGAAATCTTGAGAGTTTTTTCTCATTAATCTCCAGACCTAAACTAAACTAAACTATCCTAAACTAAACCTAACATAACCCAACTAACCTAACCTAAACCCTGTACCTTTTCAATAACCATTTACCTACCTGTTAATCCTGTGATACGGTTATTATCATGGGTAGATCGCATACTTAAGTCAAAAAGTCCGATAGAGCGCATACTTAAGGAGCACCAACAACTTTTTATATAGACTAAGGACTAGCCGGGCTTATAATTTAAGGTCGGGTCAAATTTTCAAATGGGTCCATGATAAAGGTTTCAATTCTTCATTATCAACGCTGAAAATCTTCGCTATTTGCTGGTCCATTTTCCAATAAGTTAACCACCCTAAGGCCTGGCTGGGCTAGACATTGATACCTTATAATCAGTTTTTATATAATTTATATTCTTCATGTCTTTAGCTTAGAAGTAGTGACTGAAAAGGCAAATTCACATACAGTCAGTGCCAGTGCTGGTGCAAGCACTAGGCAAACTAGGCAAATGTCTAAGGCGGCAAATATAGGGGGACAGCAAAATTTGTGCATAACTATCATGGCTTAGAACTCCTCTACATCATATCAAAAATTTAAGTGTGATGAGGAGCGCTGCAGCATGGACAATCTGCAACTGTCCGGGCAGACAGTTGCCACGCGGGCATATTTGTCATTTCAGATTTTACAAATACTGTATGTTAGTTAAGCTATTTTAACAATTCTACATAACATTTCAAATAAATTATAAAGAAAAACATAAAAATAAATACCACTTCATGGATGAACAATCAGTTCAGTGAAAAGATAAGGCGGAAGCCCTGCTGGTCCAACGTAACATGACGAAATTTGTTTATGGTTTTAAACCTTTTTAACTCTACCAATCTTCCAAGTAACTTTTGTGCTTGTAGTGGCGTAATGACTGGAGATATTGGTATGATCAGGCACGTGCACAGGGGGGGGGGGCTTGGGGTGCTGAGCCCCTGCCCTTTTTCTTCTTCATATCAAAAGTGCCCTTTTAGTCAAAATTCATAAATAATTGATTCGACATAAATTTGAATTAATTAGTTTATATTTTTATTTAGTTACTGCTACTTCAACAAACTTTTCAAAACTGGAATTACTTTGATCTATGATTTTTTTTATTAGAATAATAAACTTAACATACCGTTATTATTTTGTCAATCAGGGAGGGCGTCCCTAGTGGTAACCAGGGATGGGGAGTCGGCCAAAAACAACCGACTCCCGACTCCTGAGTCGGTATTTTTAAAAACCGACTCCGACTCCCGACTCCGACTCCTGACTCTTTCAAATATATAAGTATAAATAAATGTAATAAAGTAGGTACGATAATAATACAGTTTAGTAATTTAATACAATTTTAATGTTGTATTACACAAAAATAAAAATTAACAGAAAAGAAATTGATCTCGTAAAAATATTATAACCTCATTAGGTTAACAATTTTAAAATTTTAATGTTGCGTACGGTACCGTAGCTAAATAAAAAAAAGTTGGTAAAGAATATTTGTTTCCATTATATATTATGATATGCTGATATTGAAGCTAAATATTAAAAAAAAGGCTAAAAAAAACACTTAATAATTTAACTCTCTAAGGAGAATTTGTTCTTAAGAAAAGTATAGCATCAATTATGTCCTCCTTCAACTTAGCCGTAGGTGGGATTTAATTAACCGAAGAGCTGAAAATAATCTTTCAACGCTGACTTGTGTTGGTGGCAATGCAGTAACAGTTCTGGCTACATCTTGCACTAATTCAGGATACTTTGGTATGGCATTCATCACATCAAGTTTTAATGAACGATCAAATTTCTCTATTTTTGTTAAAGCTACATTAAAGTCTTCTCTGAATTTGGTCAATGGGGTTATTTTATAGGTTTATCATCTTGACTCAAACGGCATCGCTTAACTTTTTTTGATTTTTCTTCATTATCGAGATATTTTTCAAAATCCATTTCTTCTTCAGAGTTTGAGCAGGAGCTTTGCATAATGGCAGGACTAGAGCAGCTTTCAAATTCTGAATTACTTGCGGCATCTGTTTCATTTAACATTTTCATTCGCATAGCTACATCACACAGAGCTGACTTTCCTCTAGCAATCTGTTCTTCAGTTAAAAGTACCCTGTGCATAGGATCTACATAAACTGCAGCCAATAGCACGTCATTATTCAGTAAATTTTCTTCTCTACGCTGCATAGACATTCTTATACCATCTGCAACAATGCCGCCAATTTGAGATAGTTATAATTAATATTTTTCCATTCCTTGTAAAATGTGCCAGGTGTCAATTCAGCTGCTTGAAACTTCTTTGTAACCACATATGGGTACTTAAGTAATGCCTCAAGTTGACTTGCCTGCTGCCACTGGATATCAGTCATTGTTACATCTGGGTTTGCCATATCGATAAGGTATGGCTTCAATTCAAGAAGGTGCTTAATCATTTCATAGGTACTCCCCCAACATGTAGCTTGATCTGCACCTTTTCAGGATCGACATTTTAATATTGCATCAAGTTTAGGCGTTCTTGCAGCCACTACTATGTTGCGTAACCTACCTACAACATTAGCAGCATTCCTTTCTTTTAACCCATCATGAATTGCCAGTTGCAATGTGTGGACTGCACATCACATATGGGGATATTTGAGAATCCAGCAAAATCATTGTCTACAGTGTCAACACTGTCAAGTTTGTCAGCAGTTTCATCCGTATCTTCTTCACTACTGTCTTCAAAAAGATCTCCTTTTACTTCACCATCATTAAGTTTCTGTACTGTACTTGTCATATTTGAAGCATTATCAGTAACAATTGATAATATTTGCTCTTTAGTGATTTCATATTCTGTCAAGATGGTTTCAATTAGCTTGGTCAGGTATTCGCTTGAATGTTGAGTTTCAGTGTCCTTCACTGCCAGAGTACATATAACTAGTTTTCCTTCATCATCAATGAACTGAACATTTATTGCCATATAATTAATTCTTTGTCTCGTGCAGGCATCCATCTTAAGAAAGAAGAATTTTCCTTGCAGCATTGTTTTCAATAAAGTTTTCTGGCTTTCTGCTTCCTTTAAAATCATGTTTCGAATATCATGTCTCTCTAATGACACTCCTAGTTTTGCCGCCATTTCTCCATTTAATCCACGGAAAGCTGGGGAGGAAAATAATGTAAGTGCAACCCCATTCTTTACAACTAAATCTATAAAGTATTTTTTAAAATTTTCCTTTGTCATTGATATTGTAATTCTCTCACTGTGGAAAAATTTTGTAACAGAGACTTGTTTGCTTTTTGAAATAGAGGTACTGGCCTGACTAGAAGTAGGTTTCTGGATTTCCTTATCATGCTGATCTACAACCTTATAAATATTGGGATGTTTGTTTCGTAGATGGCGTTTCAAGTTTGAGGCTCTAGTTGGAGCATTAGCATGTTTCCCAGTGTAAGCACTAATTTTTGCATTACACTCTTTACCATCCTTTTCTACTTGACAAATAAAAATACTTTCATCCTCATTTAGCTTAAAATATTGAAAGACTGCTGATTTTCTACTAGGCCCACGACTCATTACTAATAGGGGCTAATTAAATTAATAATTAATATATTGCTAATTTTTATATGGTACCTAGTATCCTGAAATAGAAAATAGAAATATGAAATTCATTGCTAAGATTTACCAGAACAATAAATCAAATGTGGAAATGTGAATCTAGAATTAGTTCAGGAAGATATTTATTTAGGGCAGAGTAGTATTCTGGTAAATTGTTGGCATATAGAAATTGAATCAAAGAGTCGGTCGTCGGTCGTTTTTACCGACTCCCGACTCTTCAAAAAAGCTCCGACTCCCGACTCCGACTCCCACTCCCTGGTGGTAACACTGACTGCAGCTGTTCACTGTTGATTGCGTCTCTCGGGTATGTGGGTGTATTGTTTACTGTTTGTTTATTTTACGTTAACCTAAGCTAACTAGTGATTTCTCACTGATAATTATGGTAAGTTGGAATCCAAAGCAGTGTGACATTACTCCAAAAAATATTGTATGACATTACTCGTAAAGTTGGTAAAAACGTCCACGTCCCCTACTTAGTCTTAGGCCTACTAGGCTAGGCCCATCAGTACACCAGTGTGTCAAACGATGGATTTTGGGTTTTAGTACTGGCATGAATTTCATTAAATTAATAAATGATTTATTAAACAACATATCATAACCTTTTCATTTTTAATATGAAATTGATTTTTAAAAACAATACAATTTTCATTAAAAGTGAATAAAAATACCTAGATTATTTATTATAAAACGAGACAGGAGACAACAGGAGACTGCTATTATGATTTATTAAACATGTTGGCTTCCTTATTCTTCAGTATGCATTTCATTGTAGATGATTAAGAATATAATTTTTGCTTTTGTATTTTCCTGATAAGAATCAATATTTTTCTATTGCTACTTAAGAGCTGTGGCCATCATATTAAATAGCCCACAGTATATTTCTATAAATCTTTAATTTATAGTTTCATATTATTCCATATTTAAATGTATATACAGCAGAATACTGTAATTTATATGATGAGCAAGCTAAAAGTCAATATAAGTAAAATTGAATAATAATTGTAAATACACTCCAATATTTCAATATCTTCATATCTTTTGAAAATCTTGCAATAAAAACATGCCTTTTTATAACAAATTTTCATTTATTTTCTTTAATCAGCTTTATATACAAAAATAATGCATTGAATTTAATGGAATTTAAGAATATTTACCACATACAATTTTAAAATTTTTCTTTGTGTGTGTATACATATATATAGCTATATGGCATTGCGGATTTCATTTTTAAAAATGTTAGGGGAGTGCCCTTTTTTCAACTGAGCCCCTGCCCTTCTGAAAGTCTGTGCACGTCACTGGGTATGATATAGTTACTTGAGGTGGTGATGGATAATGCTGAGGTACGCATAAAGGAACATTTCTGGGGATTTGTACCATTGAAGGAGACGACTGGTGCTGGCATGACTGAAAATATTCTTCATCACCTTCAAGAAATGGCATTACCTTTTGAAAACCTACGTGGCCAAGGGTATGACAATGGGAGTTATCTGTAATATGAAGGGGAAAGATAATGGTGTACAAAAAAGAATTTTAGACATTAAACCACAAGAATTGTTTGTTCCTTGCGGTCCACATTCTTAGAATTTAGTTATTAATGACGCTGCCAGGTGTTTGTTTGGCAACAGTTTTATTTGAGCTAGTACGTGTTTATGTTTATTTCTCAGCTTCAACACGTCGTTGGGAAGTTTTAAGCTGCCATGTGCTTAATCTAACAGTAAAACCATTAAGTGGGACAAGATTGGAAAGTCGAATTGGCGTCTTGAAACCTCTTCGCTACCAGCTTAGCAGTATTTATGATGCACTAATTGAAATTGCTGACGATATTACTCTAACAGGATCATGTGGCAATAATTCACGCGCTGATACAAAAGATATTGCGAAAGAATTTTAATTTAAAAATTTGTGGTTTCCCTCATTGTTTGGTACGACATCCTTTTTGAAATTAACTTGACTAGTAAACCACTTCAGGCAAAAGACCTTGATATACATGCTGCTCTTACACAATTGGAACATACTAAAAAGTTTCTTGTGGAGTGCAGAATAATGAAGATGTGACAAAGGATTTGAAAGAACATTGATAGATGCTCGTGAGTAGTATAGCCTCAAAAGGAGAGAGTGCAAGAATGTTGCAAGTGATGACGTAATGTTGCAAAGGGTGGTGGTGGGGGTTGCAAAGAAAAAGAAAAAAAATTCCCCCAAAGGGGGCGTGCTGCAGGTGCAACAAGGAAAACTTGGAGGCGGCGTTATCCCCCAAGAGAAAGGAGAGAAAGGAGGAGGAGAGGTGTTCACCTGGCAGGAGCCAAGTGCACATTAAGACCAGCCGAGTAGGCGTTGTTTTATAGGCTCCAAATCAGCCAGTTGGCTGTAAATGGCTTGAGTTGCCAGATACCGCGATACCATTGTATACATTATTATAGACTCCTAATCAGCCAGTTGGCTGTAAATGGCTTGAGTTGCCAGATACCTCTTTTTAGCAGTATTATCGTATACATTATTATATACGCCTAATCAGCCAGTTGGCTGTAAATGGCTTGCGTTGCCAGATACCTCTTTTTAGCAGTATTATTGTATACATTATTATAGACTCCTAATCAGCCAGTTGGCTGTAAATGGCTTGAGTTGCCAGATACCGCAATACCATTGTATACATTATTATATTTCTTAAAAGAATACCGGTAGTAGGTTTAGAAGGCGTAACAATTAAGTAAAACAACATTGCATCATTCTGTTTATTATAAATATATAGAAAATAAATATACATTTCAATTGAGGAATATGCATATAACAGTACAGGAAATATATACACACAATTATGGATATATATAAAATAAAATATACATTTCAAATAGAAATAAATATACATTTCAATAGAAATATGCGTATAATCAGTACAGGGAAATGTCAAGCAAAATATATATAAATACAATTCACTTTTTTTCAAAATACTAAACTCGGTCTTAATCGAGTTTACAATTACATCATTATTGCTCTGCATTACGCAGTATATGCGGCTTAATAATATTTCACCGCTTAAAGTATAGGGAAACCTGTATTCGATATGAAGGGCTTTCATATCGTTCAGTACTATTTTTGTTCCCACTTTACAACCGGTTGGTAAGTCATCTTTAAATACGTCTAGAATACAATCAAAAGCACGCACAAAGAGTTCATCGTTAGCTACATTATTAAACACAAGTTTATAAACACGCTTTTCCAATCGAGGGTTTATTTCTACCGACTCGAGCTTTTCAATCGTGAACTCACTCAACATAGCGGCAATTGAAATAATCTTCTAAATCGTTACGACAACTGCGCGTTATATAAAGAAATAGTTCTTCAGGGTGAACGGTGTAGGTGAGCTCAGCCTTGTACCGATCAATTGCTTTGTACCAAAGTTCATGGTATTTCAAAGAGTCTAAACTTTTTAAATAAACGTCCAGCTCTAGACCATTCTCACCAACCCTACACTCGGTAAACCCATCGAGCAGAGCGGTGTAGACGTATTCAAGTACTGTATCAAAATAAAGCATGTCCGTAACACGCGCGTCTAATATAGGTTTCAGCTTGCGGAAACCGACGATTTCAAACATTCTGTCGAGGATGAAACGGTTTCGCGTAGGAACAAGAGCGTTATTATCAGAAGCATTCTTCCACATCAACCGTATATCAATGCACGGCCGATCGTTATTTATACACAACGTACATACAACGGCGTATGAGGGTGCGTCACTAATCTGCTCTCTTCTTGTACCTACGTTAGCAGGTATTTTATAACGATCTTCACTCCACTTCTCAACTATCACGAAGATTCTATTCATCTCCTCGATACTTAAATAAACCCGTTTGTTTGTCGGTCTACATTCTGTTTCCAGTACATAGCTAATGGTACCGGAATTACGCCTGAACACGCGCAACGATTTCGTCACGGACACATTGTACGAGGCGTTGAGAATGCTGCTCAAAGGAAGTTCCATCGTATTCGAGGAGCGCACGTCCACTCGACTCAAGCTCTGAGATAACTATGAGCCGTGTGAGGCACGCGGGTAGGCAGGACGGTTCGACGGGCGGCTGACTCGATGATACGTGAATGGGCTTGTTCGTATGATCCGCGAGTCGAATTGTTGTACATATTTGTTTTTACGAAATTAATTTCATCACTACCAGCCTACGCACCAGACAGTTTGGATAAGAACTAGGAACATTTTATGTTTTACTAAACATCTCCACACTCCGGCGCACTATTTGAGAGGAACATATGTTCATATTTTTCCTTTCTGCCCATCAAACGATACTCGTCTCTAAACTCTGTTAAAAATTCACCCAGGGCACTAGCCACAACCTCACTACGAACCTCATCATGATATACGTTAATATAGTGATAAAAATACTTAAGATTGTCCATGATCACGAGATTCACATTTTCAGTCGTAGGGTATGAGTAATCGACATGGTGTAGCATGACGTAATACCGCTTGTCACACCACCCATCAGCAAGACTCATTATCCATACCTGCTGCTTCTCTTCTGCACGCGTTGTTTCTTTTACTTCACGGTGTGTGTGAGACTTTATAAAGTTTAGCTCTGCAGTATACTTCAGCACATCGTCTGTGCAACGAAAGCCTTCAACGGTCTCACCAGAACATCCGTAGAGTATTTGTACATCTTGGAACTTCGCACAATCCAGTGTGTTTTTAAAAGAGGAATAGGAAGTTTTTCGGTATCCACCACATCCTGACACTTTGCTGAATACCATTTCATAAACGTTGTACAAGCAATATTAAAGGTAGCCATTTGAATACACGTCTGATCTGAATACACGTCTGATCTCTCGGGCTTACTGCAGTTGACTGACCACGCAGGGACTTCCAGATAGTAGCATGACTCACGGTCTTACAGTGGGCGGAGCTTAGAACTTTCACCTACACACACACACACACACACACACACACAAAGGGGAAAGTGAAACGCTATTTGAAACATGATTTATTTAACAAACGAGATATTCAAGTTATATATATTTACAAATACGATTTAATAAACGAGATAGTCAAATTATATATATATATTTACAAATAGATACGATTATATACAAGACGTGTGTAGAAGCATCATTGGTATCCAAAGGGTACGGTATCATAGGTACCAGGTAACTGGTAACGTTTCCTATAGGTGTTACGGCACACCATCGTACCCCTAAGTTCCTTCACGCCCCCCAGCTTCTGCGCCCGAAAATTGTGGGTGCCTACAATTAGTTGGGGAGGTTGTTCATCATCGTCCAAACATACTAGATCCTTCAACGACTCAAAGTTAACAACCTCCCGATTCGCATGGTTGAGCGTAATACCCTTTGCCTTCACGATATATTTCATTTCCTCCCCCACCCTGACCCGTACCCCATAAATCTTAGGTCCTGTTGAGGCAAAAGAGTCGGCGTATGCGTTGTCCCCATACTCATCCTTGATCTCATCAGTGAGCTCGCCGAGGAACTCCCGAATAGTGGGCATGTATTCACCTTCCCTCTCTGTGAATATCACGCTATCTGTATCGGCATACAATACTCTCCGCCCAAGAGAATGCAATAGACCCCAAAGTTTTATACGGGCGTAGGCTGTTGTGAAGCTGGCCACAGGTATGTTTGTAACCCTTGAGGTATCTGTGGCAAATTCAGTGTTGTTGTACTTTATTACGTAAGTATTACCTACATTTACGATCTCCATGACCTCTTTATCGGGGGCATTGGCATAATCCCAGACATCGCTATAACTTTGTGCCAAATGAATGCTCCCTCTGCCGGTATTCTGCGCAAATTTTCCCCATAGACTGTTTAGACAACTTTGCAATAAAGCGCTTGCCAGGATTCTTTACAATTTGGACACGATCAAGTTGTATACCTTCGCGGTCGCGGTAACGTTGAATATAGGCAGACTTTTCATCTTCGGTATCAACTCCTCGCGGATACCCTGATGCCTCAACCTTATCCTTCAAAAAGGTGTTTATATATGGTGTGAAAAGGTTGGGTAGCTTCTGAAACCTCCACACCTCATGTATCTTCAGTATTCTATAACCATGGCGCACGGCTAGGGCCAACTCAGGACTTGTATATACGCCTCTGATCTTACGCTGGTGGGGTATATGGTTACATTCGCCGTTATCCTCTTCCGCGCACTTCACGCACAGGGGAAACATGAGCTTGTCGTCGATAACGACAGGTAAGATCGGCGTCCATAAATTGCGTGGGGGTAGTACGTCTACGAAACAGAGCCCAAAGTAACGATCATTCAAAATTTTTGAAAATTCATTGATGGAGGGTAGGCTAGGTCCCACCAGTTTCTTAGGAGCGCCCACGGGGTACGGATTGCTCTTCATCACGTATGGGTATAAAGAACAGAAATCGTAGTAATGGAGCTTCACGCCCTCCGTAGGTGGGAAGTATAGTCTGAAAGGATTTGTACGTCCTCCAAACAAGCTATCACCACATTTGAGAGGATCCAGCACCATTGAACGCTTGATCGTTTTTATTTCCTCACGGTACACCTCGTCTGTCTCCATCCGTGCATCATATTCATGCTCCCACAAGACTTTGTGAGTGAACTGTGATCCTATAAGTTGATCGCGGGTGCGGGTCGATGCAAGACAGTCGGCAGGAGACCTACCGTGGATATCTCCGGTGATTCCGCACTCAGGACGGGGGCATCCATGCCACCAGCAACCGTTAAAGGAGTACACAGTCTTCACACCAGTGACACGGTTTTCACTTAACCCATCAACCCAAAAAACACGTCCATTAATCTTAATGGGTACTTCACCCGTGTTGCGGGCGTGCTTTATGTATACACCTGTCTGTTGCTGTAGGTGTATGAGCCAGTAAATAGCCTTGTGCCGTAACTGCGGGGATTGTTTCGGTGAATAATGGCTAAGGTGTCTTTCGGCATGAAGTTATTCTTGAACACCGTAAAACATAATGATGCGATGGTGGTTGCGACTTGCAGTGGATCGCATTTGAAACGGGCTATGTACATCCTTCTAAAGGCCTGGAAACATACTCTAAGCACGCGCACATCATTCACGCAATAACGCTCACATTCATCAGCTATATTATAAGGGTTACTTTCATTAAAACTGTCGTAGTATCGATCAAAGTCTTCACGTTCATCCATACAGTCAAAATAATGTTTGGGGGGTGGTGGGCCTACGTAGTTTAAAGTCTCGCTGGTGAGGAAAGTGTAAGGGAAGTATCCTTTGGAAACTTCAGCTGCTACTCCCATCACCTTGGGTAGCTTTGCTAATTTACAAGGTGTGAATAATAAAGTATCTTTAAATTGTACATTGCCTCTTATCTGCATCTGTATTAATTTGTTGCCTCTTTTCAATGGATCACCTGTAAATATCTCAGAGGATTCGTGTTCAAGCAACTCCTTATAAAGGAACTGCGTGTCAAACTTTGCCCCGTTATGGGCGAGAATATACACAGTCATTTTTTTGAACTTGTCGGCTAACTTGACAATATAGGACACAAATAGTTTCACAGGACTATCGCTGACATTCGTTTTAAAAACGTTTGTCCGTTTACCACATTTGAGGCACTCGTCACATTCGATATCCATACACTCATCACAGATAGTCTGGCTCACAAGTAAATGTGGAATTACCTCTTTGGTTTCAGCGTTTGTATATGTTTCTATATCGTAGTATACAGTTATACAAGGGTTATTTTTTGGCTTAGCATCTTTCATATAACATACATGCTTTACTCCATCCGCCTTATATTCCTCCTGGCATGTAGGACAGTGAATTACGTCACACTTGTGCTTAAATTTTCCCCAATTATCCATTGTGTGAAACATACCACATTCACAGATTCTCATTTTCCTGCACGTGCCAATTGATTTATGGAAATCAAAACAGCTATTATTGAAAAATGTGCGTCTACACACATCACAGTCTCTCTTCTCAGCTTCAACTACACGGCTTTCACATTTGGTGCTTTTACACTGCTCACATACCATGTGACATTCTTTACAATGTCTCACTATATCATCCGCAAACTCGAGGCACCCCTTACACAAATCATGATGTCTCCCATATTTTCGACTTTTGTCATAACTCGCGTAAAGCCACCTTATATTACGGATGGGGAGATACGTTGTCCCTGACAATCCTAAAATAAGTAGGGGCCTTGTACGATCTCTCACACAGCTTTTAAAAACATACACAGTCCTACGACGATCATCCAACCCAAACACAACTATGCGGACATTCATTTCCTGTTCTACCCTTCTCAGCTCTTCAGGACCCATATTACAGTCAAATTCAAGTTCACAGTCTACAGCTAGTTTACGGGCACGCTCCACGACTGTAGGCAACCAAATTTTTTGAGTTCGTGTATTTTGTACAGTAAACATACGTGCTAAGAGTACTGCTATAAAGCCGCAACCACGATCGACGTTTATATGCCGTCTATAAATAGCTTGAGAATTGAAGTTAAGAGTATACGGTACGGCACTATGACCGCAACACGGTATACATGGTCAATATTTACCGTGAAGTTGTCCATATTGAAGGCTATACTACTTTGGGCGGCTTGCATTATACGCCCTAATATATATTCTACATCTTCAGCCACCAAACGTCTAAATGGCACTATCACCCAATAATCGTCTACATCACCGTCATCTGACCCGAATCCAAAGGACAGACTCGTCCTGACTTCACGCTCGTCACGATTCTGAAGAGCAAACTCTATAATATGCTCTACAACCCGGCGTAGTCCGCGCTCAATTCCACTGCTATACATGACTCTAGGGTCGACCCTGACTCTATACCGATTTCTAGTCAAGGCTGGGGTGGGGGCTGCGGATCGCACCAATTCCAGCGTTATACCATCCTCAACAGAACGGGGGGCGGCGGATGAATTAGTGGATATATTAGCGGAAGGTGCTGCTGATGGGGGCCCTGTTGCGTAGGAGGTTGATGGTTGGGGCTCTATTATTGTAGACTTAACAGAACGGGGGGCGGCGGATGAATAAGGGGATATATTAGGTGCTGCTGGGGGTGTTGTTGCGTAAGAGGTTGAGGGTTGGGGATCTATTACCGCTGCAACAGACGCGTATTTCGGTCGCTTTATACCTGACGTGGGTATCTCATACCTCCTCTTTGGACGTGTTACCGGTATCGCTGGTGAGGGTTCAGGGGAGGAGATCACAACTACACTGTCGTCGAGGTCATCCGTAATGATGGGCTGCTCTACCTCATCGTCATTCACGGTTCTGTGGGAGAAGAAATATAAGGAACAGCACTCAAAATTTGTAATATTTTGTAAATGACCCACTTAGGAGTGTGACGTGTTAGAAATGGACTCTGTAGAAAAATTCAGATTCACGAGCCCATCCACATGTATTATATCTGGACCTACAGGATGTGGTAAAACTGTGTTTATGCTTAAAATCATTAAAGAAAAGGGGGAGATGTTCTCGAAATTTGTGCATAAAGTTATATGGTGCTATTCGACGTATCAATCAGTGTTCAACGAGTACCAAGATGATATTTGTTCCACAAAGGCGTATATGACGTTAATTCGTTAAAGGGAAATGAACATACAATCATTGTAATTGACGATCTCATGTTGGAGATGGATAAAACGTTTGCCGAGACATTACAGTATTCTCCCACCATCTTAACATAAGCGTGTTCTTCATCAACCAGAATCTATTTTCAAAAATAGATACATGCGCGATGTGTCGTTAAATACGCAATATCTAGTCTTATTCGCGCAACGTAGAGATGTATCACAAATTGGGGTATTAGCCAATCAAATGTTCCCGAATCAGCGTAAGGAGTTTTTGGAAGTTTATAAAGAAGCTACAAGCACGCGTTACGGATATTTGCTTTGCGACCTTCATCCGCGAAACACGTTTAGAGTGCTTCTGCGAACGAATATATTTCCAAACGAGCCTGAAACGGGTGTATATTCCAGAATGACAGAGAGACTAAAGAAATACCGTGAATTAATAAAAATCTATCATCGACTGCCCCGGGCAATGCAGCAGATGTTTATTAAAAATATCGATGCCGACTTTTAAAATGCATCTGTGAAATCTGTCTTAACGTTATAAATTGCAATGTATCAATGAAAACCCATCAGAAGGCTCGCCTACGCCGCTACAAGAACATAATACGTGCACTCGCTCGTAAAAGCCAAACTGTAGCGAAGAAAAAACGAATTATTGTACAAACAGGAGGGTCATTTCTCCCCATCTTATTTTCAGTTTTGGGTCCTTTACTGACTAGATTAATATAATGAAGAAAGTGGTAGTGATTCCCCACGAGGTGTACGCTTCACTGCAAAGGAATCCAGACACGTATCTAGATCCCCGTAAAAGCAGACTTAAAAGAATGGAAAGCGAATTGTTAGCCCTATTAAACAGTGAAAAAACACCTGATGAGAAAAGAATCTTATACCAAGAAGCTCTGCAGAAATTTCTTCACGAGTACGAAAATTATAAGAGCCCTACAGAGATTCCTGTGGTTATTAGGCACAGCACGGGGGACGATGGCGACATAGGATCTGTGCCCGACGACACAGCTGACCAACCAAAAAGATTAGCCACACAACATATCGAACATGTATTAAAAAATACCCTCCCACTTACATTGAGGAGTAAAGGCTTAAGTCTTTATAATCTATTGAATGAGGATGGCCCGCCATACAATGGACCGATACAGGGAGATCATTGTGGAGGGATCAAAGGTACAGGGATCGAATATCGTAGACATTGTCCATGATCTGGTGAGAAAGTGGGATAGGCCACCACCATCAGGATGGAAGCATATTAAAGCAAGACTACAAACAAATAAATGTCCCTAAAACGTTGATAGGAAATCTGAACAGGTTAAAAGACTTGGAACATGCAAGCCTGTGGACACAATTGAAGGCGCCGTCACCCCGGCGGTAAACACCTTTGAAGAGGAGCAAGAAGAGGTTAAAACCAACCCTACCCACGTGCTTCTAAAATACGCAAATGGCTAACATATTAAAACTAAACGCTATTATGACATTTCTACCCCATCCTCTTACGGCGGCGTAGATAGACTGTACAGAAGTGTTACGGAGTAGGAAAAAAAGATGTTGAAAGATTTTTGAGGGAGCAGGACGCTATACGCTTCATAAGCCTGTGAGAAAAAGGTTTTTTTTAAAACAGCCAAGACAACGGCTTCCTCGATTGATTCTATTTGGCAAGCAGATTTAACAGACATGCCAAAGACATTCTGTGTATAACGATGGTTACAGCTACATTCTATTCATAATAGACGTATTCTCTAGATATCTGTCGCTAGTTCCTCTGAAAAAATAAATCACCTGAAACAGTTGCTAAAGCCACCAAAACGCTAATGTTAAAAGAAAACAGGGTTCCTGGCTATTTTTGTAGGATATGGGGAAAGGAAATTTATAGGGCCGTGCTTTTCAGAACATGTTGACAGAGTTTAATATCAGCTATTACACAACCAATTCTATACATAAGGCTTCTTTAGCTGAAAGAGTTCAGCGCACCAAAAGGAACGCATGCCCACCGTTATTTTACACATAAAAACACATACAGATTTCTAGACATTCTGGAATCATTGCATCATCCATACAACCGCTCACACCATCGCACGATTGGGACAACACCTAACGAAGTTTTAGAAAGAGGTACGCTCCCGAGAAGAGATGGATCACCACCACCACCACCACTCTGCGCGCTTCAAAATCAATGAATGTAAGGCTGTCGCGTTCGGGGAATAAATTCGCAAAGGGTTTTGAAGCAAGGATGGACACGCGAGATTTTAAAGTAGGGCTGTGAGACCTAAAGGTGAGATAATGATGGATTACATGAAGATTTGAATGGGGAAGAAATCTCAGGAGGCTTTACCGCGAGGAATTGCAGAAGAAAGTTGCGTTTAATTTAGAAAAAAATTGTTTAAAATTGAGAAAATTTAGGAAGCAAAGGTTCAGGAAGGAGAAAAATGTACCTGGTGAAATGGCTAGGGTACCCAGAAAGCTTCAACACTATATAAAAGCTGATGCAATAATGAAGCTTAAATAGTATGCAACATGGCTCCTAACCATTCTACGTCACATCCCGTCCTCCTCGTCCCTGTCTGTACACCCTAACAACACATAGCCAACTTTGTACAGAACCCATGGCACATTGAATTGAGTCGTGATTCGTATGAGGTGGGGATATGCGAAAATTCAGCTGGACCACCGTCTTTTTAAATATTGAAACATAAAAAGAAACCGTTTTTTACGATTCTTAGAGACATTGACGAGTGTGAAAAAGCTGGGTAGCTATGGATAAAAACTATGCGTATCGCTCGGACTAAGATTGCACGGTATTACAGTACAGAAGTAAGATTAGGGCCGGGTCAATATGGTTCGGCCGAGGATGTTGTGAGAGGCTTAAACGTAAGTTTAAGAAACTCAAACCTTACGAATGATTTAGTATATGAAAATCGTAAACAACCTGCACTACAATCTAAAATTCAAAAGACTAACAGACGTCTTAAAAGAACATAGAAGTTCCAAATTCTAGCCAATGGCCAATATAGCGCAGCCTTCCAAAGAGACACATTTCACGAGACACAGTATAACTTGTCCAGATTAATGTATCAATGAAGATGGAGAAATTGGCTGAAAGGTCCCCAGACATGTGCTATATTTACAGTAATATAGTGGAGCACCAGTTTGTTGGGGATACCCAGGCACGCCTGCTGCGCATTGCTCACATCCCCAACCATAGAGGGAAGGAGTTTGAGTATTACATATGACAGACCCCATTATGTGAATGTAGAACTAAAAATTTAATAACCAATATCTCAATATATATAAGAACGATTGAGGGTGAAAACTTCCCATTCGGTAACGGAAGTTAACAGTGAAGCTACACTTTCGACGCACTGAGTTATAATGGATAGAAAGCCTTTCACCGTCTATCGAGGGGTGAGATACCAGCGCGGTAGTGGACTTGGGTCCATTTTTCATCCATACTAAGTACGGGCTGTTCCTTTGCTGAAGAGGGGTGCCAGATACTTGGAAGGAAAGCGCTACAATCAGGCCTTAACACTGCAGAAGACAATTGGCCGGGGCTAAACCTAAAGAGGCTCTAAAAAACATTTAAAGCGTACACGGGACGAAATTATCAAAGATGCAAAGAGAAAAATGCGTGGTGGCGGGAAGAAGAAGAGGGCTCCCCGGAAGAAGAAGGGGTCACGTGGTATTAAACGTAAAAGGCTATCAAAAAAGAAATGCTGTAAGCGAATGAAAACCTATGGTTGACCACTTTTTGACTGATATAAGCTAAGGACATTGATCTCATGAATCATAGTTTGTTTACCACTTGTCGAGAGAGGAGTCACTATTTCGCCATGGCACGCTTCATCCACCCATGTAGTTCACAATGCTGTAAATCGGAGCTGTCCTTTTTGAGCTCCCGCCAACCAAGTTTCTATTGAGCACAGTGACTTTATTACAATTAACCCTTTAAACACAATTAGTTCCGAGTGCACCTATAGAATCGTGATACCCAGCTCAGGTCCTTACTTTTTGATCCAAGCTGTGTGCACATGTACGCTAAGCTACGTATAGCCCATTCTGATGGAACGGTCCCCCTGCGATGACAAATATGCGTATACCCTGAAACAAACTTTCTGCACGCCATATTCAACCAGTGTGGACGTATATTTAAATCAGACCAACATATCGGCAGGCACGGTGTACTATCATCTACGAGCCTTATTTGGAAAATGTCCTCAAACTTTTCCAAGAAGCGAAGGCTACCTTTTAAGTGCGGAGGGATATTATCAAACTAAAGATGAAAATAGTATAAAAGGACAAATTAAAATTCTAAAAAGAAAATAACGAGTGTTTTGGACGGTTGCACACAGATTTCACTTTCCAGGAGAAGTTGCTGTGAACGGGTGGATATGAAATAAAGCTCACCCGCACGAGTCCTGAGATCTGCTTAAATCTGGATGCGAAATCAAGAAAGAGGGTGCAAAGCCCGTTGTGGTTCACATTATGGACACATACCTCCGCGTACGGCGAGTGAAATTAAGTTCACCAAAACAACTAGAAATTGAGAAAAATTTACTGAACGCTACAGTGAAATATCATATACAGAGTGCAGATCAAACTATATACGGTTCCTGCAGGGTTGGCATCGAAGCAGATAGAAAACATTGCCTGGGAAATCTTCCTAAAAGGATATTAATCGGCATGCAGGACCACGCTTCGGTGAATGGAAAGTATAAAAAGAGTGCCTTTAAATTCGAGAATTTCGGACTTAAAAATATAACTATACGTTAATGGCACTGCTTTGGGTGGAACAATGGGTACGGACTATCATCAGACGCTGTTTACCGCTTTGGTGCCAGAGCCTATAGTAATCTGAACCATATTGCAGGTGATTGTGATGAGCTTGGTAATGGGGTAACGCAGGAAGAATTCATTGATCAATTTAACCTTTATCCGTTTGACATTACACCTGACTTATCTGCTAGCGTAAATAACCCATTTAACCCATGCAGAGCGGAAACATCTCAAGTGCGGCTGGAATTCGCCAAGCCTATAGACGCTCCTATTAGTGTACTAGTATATCTCGAATCGCAAGCCCTAATAGAAGTAGATAGATTTAGAAGCGTTATCACTGACTTTTAAAATGGATGCTAATACACTTCAGAAAGTAATGGAGCGAGTCACACGTTCCAAATTTATCGGCGTGTTTGCGAAGAATGAAACATTGAGTTTGCCAAGTACGCGAGAATGCGGTAGTCTTATTGTGAACACAGACATCATCGGTAATGAAGGGATTCACTGGATCGCTGTCTATTTTAAAAATAGACAGCGCCTGTACTATTTTGATTCACTCGGTACTCAACCCTGGAGTGACCCTATTATTGTAAAATTTCTCGCTCAGTTACATATTCCCGAAGTTGTGTGGACCCCATTTCGCATGCAAGGATATTTTACTAATGTTTGCGGAATGTACTGCGTCTCATTTCTCATGCATATGTCAAATGATAAAGAATTTATAAATTTTTTAAATTTATTTGACCCGTGTCACACTCGCCGAAACGATGAAATGGTATGCAGACAGATAAAAAACCGTTTTCCAATTGTACGTACTCGTTGTATATTATAATGTTTTTGTTCGTATATTTGTAACGATATATTCTGTAGTTGTTTATTGTACTGATTTCTTTCATTTAATAAATTTATGAAAATATATTGTGTCTTCTTATCCCAAAAAGATCGAAAAACACTTACATTATTTCGGTGTGACATTGTTGACTGATCAGTATATCCTCCCTATTCCGAGATTCTTCAAAAGATTGTATAACACGTGTCAAATCCTCATCGGACCTTAAAGGAATAATGCTTTTAAAACATATACAGAGTATACAGACAGATCCCCATTATGTGAAGATATCTTTGGTTCGAGGAATAACATTGAATGCCATAAAAATTTCGATTTTAGCATAATGGGGATAACCAAATAACATTGATTGACATTTTTGGCGAGTATCTATTTGACGAGATACTACAACTCTCCATATATATAAAAATTCTAATTATAGACACTTACATTTCTATGGTAGTCCCTTGCGTCGGATTGTAAGGAGCGTCACTGCAAATATCTTCTACGGTTTGCGTTGAAAATAATTCGCCACGGTCAATCGCATTGAAAAGACTAATTGCGGTTAATGCTGCAGTATCACGTTCTTCATACAATTCCGGGGAGACGTACAGGTCCATGGTGGAGGATGTGTGACATTGTTGACTGTTCAGTATATCCCCCGTATTCCGAGATTCTTCAAAAGATTGTATAACACGTGTCAAATCCTCATCGGACCTTAAAGGAATAATGCTTTTAAAACATATACAGAGTATACAGACAGATCCCCATTATGTGAAGATATCTTTGGTTCGAGGAATAACATTGAATGCCATAAAATTTCGATTTTAGCATAATGGGGTAACAAAATAACATTGACATTTTTGGCGAGTATCTATTTGACGAGATACTACACCCCATCCATATATATATATATATATAATTCTAATTATAGACACTTACATTTCTATGGTAGTCCCTTGCGTCGGATTGTAAGGAGCGTCACTGCACATGTCTTCTACGGTTTGCGTTGTAAATAATTCATCACGGTCAACCGCATTAAAAAGGCTAATTGTCGTTAATGCTGCAGTATCACTCTTCATACAAGTCTGGGGAGACGTACAGGTCCATGGTGGAGGGAATGATTATTCACTGACGCGAAAATAGCTACTGTTACTCCAAACTGAAAAATATCCCCTTTTATATGCACAATCGCCAAGCTCCGCCCCAAAAGACCAGATGTTCGTAGTGATTGGCTGCCGATGTAGCTGGGTGGAGCTATGACGTGTACCAATCCGCTATAACGGGACCGGACGAGTAACATATATATTTTCACCAATAGATTTAATGCTCGTATTCTCCTTTGAAAATTATTTGGTGATTCGTATAGAACTTTTGATACTGATTCCAAATATGGTTTCAGAATTTCTATCACCCATAGTTTTCGAGAAAATATTTACTCAGAGTTTCCCGCATCATTAGTCACTAATGTAATCGAGAGGATATAAAGAAATATATCCTAATTATATTTTAAAAGAACATTCGGTTTCAACGTTAAACTGTGGGTCTAAGGTGGGGTGAAAACCTTTCCAATTCAAATTGCGCTAGGGGAACGAAAATTATTTGGTGTTTCTTATAAAACTTTTGGCACTGAGTCAGGTTTCAGAATTTTCTAATGTTAAACTGTGGGTCTAAGGTGGGGTGAAAACCTTTCCAATTCAAATTGCGCTAGGGGACAACGAAAATTATTTGGTGTTTCTTATAAAACTTTTGGCACTGAGTCAGGTTTCAGAATTTTCTAATGTTAAACTGTGGGTCTAAGGTGGGGTGAAAACCTTTCCAATTCAATATAACGTCGAATAATTGCTGCTTCGAACAACTGTTTTTCGAACTATGTTTTCGAACAATTGTGTTCGAACACAATGGCAAAAGATACAAGCATATCTCGTTATTTGAACAAAACTCTCTCTCTCTCTCTCTCTCTATATATATATAATATATAATATATATATATAATTGTGGGCATATCTAAGAAATGGAGTCGAGAGAGGTTTTGTTCAAGCTGTCTGTGAGAAAGGTCATTTATGGTCAGAAAAAAAAATCGCCTCTGGCAATAGGTGAACCGATTTGAACAGATTCTCGGAAATGTTTCATAAATTTTCATCTCGATACAACTTAGATATATATATATATATATATATATATATATATATATACGGGGTTTGGGGAATGACGATCGTCTGTTTTGAATTGTTTCATAAATTTTCATTTCCGTTCGTTTTTCCCCACTGATATTCGAATGTTATAATGAAAATTGAGTGTGTAAAATTATTTATTTGATAAACAGAATTTAATTGGATTCACCCCAATGTCAGACCATTACTTCGGTCTTATATAATTATTTTAGGAGAATTTAATATTAAAGTAAATTTCTTTCTCATTAAAATGTTCAGGGTCACGCGGCCTGTTTTGCTTTTTTTTTTTGTTTCACTACAGATTTGTTTGTGGGTACTTCTTTTATTTATTTCTTGTAGTACTTGTGTTACCTTATTTCTATACAATAATGTCTTGAAGTGCTATTTTTGTACGGATATGGGGAAGGAAATTATAAGCCGTGCTTTTCAGAACATTCGAAAAGTTTAACTAAGTTTAATGAAGTTCAAGTTAATGTTATATTTGATTCTAATCGTTAAACACTATATACATCTATTGTAAAACCCTATATACATCTATACATCTATAGTGAAACACTATATATATATATATAGCTATTTTTGTACGGATATGGGGAAGGAATTTATACGCCGTGCTTTTCAGAACATGTTGAAAGAGTTTAATATCAGCTATTACACAACCAATTCTATACATAAGGCTTCTTTAGCTGAAAGAGTTCAGATATATTAATATATATATATATATATATATATTATATATATGTATCATAAGCTGTTTAAAAGACTGTATATATATAATTATAGTAAACGAAATAAACTAGTTAACCATAAAATTAATTATTTTCTATTATGAAGTTTTCGAATTATGTGTGGTAAACTATGTTATTTGTTTCGAAAAGTTTAACTTCAAGTTCAATGAAGTTCAAGTTAATGTTAAATTTGCTTCTAAACGTTAAACTAAAATTAAATGTTATATGAAAAATAAATAATATATATATATATATATATATATATATATATATATATATATATATATATATACCTAACATAAGATGTTTAAAAGAATGTGTATATATATATATATATATATATATATATATATATATAGCATAATAATATATATCTAGCAAGAGCAATCCGATCATTGCAAAAAAAAACTGGAAAGGTATGCAATTAATAAAGATTGAGTGTGTATTTATTTAATATACAGAATTTAATTGGAATAACTACCGTCATATTGTGTTACACAATGGATGATTAATATTTCTGGGACACATGGCGCTATCTGGCAACTGAACACATTGCGCTATCTGGCAACTCAGCCAGAATAGAGGCTTATAAAAGACAGAGAAGTTGGTGAAAGACTCATTCAAGCTCGGCTCCCAGCCGAGCAAGGACCTCTGGTCCTTCTCTTTCAGGCCCTTTGGTAAAACCCCTTAGTGGCCTCTTAGGTTAGGAAAACGAAAATAACTTGGGGGAGAACTCCTCTCTCTCTCTCTCTCTCTCTCTCTCTCTCTCTCTCTCTCTCTCTCTCTCCTTCAGGCGTCTCTCTCTTCTTCAGGTGTCTCTCTCTCCTTCAGGTGTACCCCTCCCCCCTTGGCTCAGTCAACTGGCTGACTCAGCCAACTGGCTGATTCTGGCTGATTAGGAGCCTATAAAACAACGCCTACTCGGCTGAAGTCTTAATATGCACTTGGCTCCTGCCAGGTGAACACCTCTCCTCCTTTCTCTCTGGCCCTTTGAGGGGAATAGCTTGGGGGAGGCCCCCAAGTTGCATGCCCCTTGCAACAAAGGCCAGTACTCTTTTTTTTTTTCTTTTTTTTTGTAACCCCCACCCCCCTTTGCAACATTACGTCACCACTTGCAACATTCTTGCACTCTCCCCTTTTTCGGCTATACTACTCTCGTGAACTTGCTGAGGAGTTAGAGTTACTAGCAAATTTCTAACAAGAAAAACCAGAACCAGTACGTATTCGAAGAAAGAAGAAACAATTCACTTATGAAGTGGATGACGAGCCAATTTAGAGCCCGAAAGAAAAATTTAGTTACTTTCTTTTATCCAATCCTTGATACGGCAATACAGTCAGTTGAAGAACGATTTGAACAGATGTATCAACTTTGTTCTGTGTTTAGCTTTCTTTATCATATCCACAGTTTGCGCGATAAAATATCAAAACAAGTAATGGAGCATTGTTTGAAACTACAGGAACCTTTACAGCACGGAGATTTTAGAGATATCGATTTGTGTAGTGAACTGTAAGCAATTGCACGACGACTGCCTGACCCTGCGTCACCGCAAAATGTCTTGAAATTTGTTTGTGAACATAGATTGACAAATAGTCCTCAAATACAGGGTGTTTCAGGTCAACCCTAGAAATACCAAAATACCAAAATATAAAATACCAAATACAAACTACAAATTCTGCCAATTTCCATATTTCTTGGGTCGACCTGAAACACCCTGTATAGCTATTGCTCTCCGCAACCTCCTGACGCTCCCCGTTTCGGTGACCAGTTGTGAACGAAACTTTTCAAAGCTTAAATTAATTAAAACCTATATTATTTTTTTTCACTAATGCAAGAAAAATTTGTCAGATTGTCCACTGTGTCAACTGTACACAAAAATGCAGAAAAACTTGACACTTGTTTTGACATTTTCCAAACTTAAAGCACGAAAAATAGAGTTTTGATTCTCAGTCTTAGCAGCATTACCCTCCGACCCTTATTACATAGTTTAATAAAAATGCGTTCACGATACTATTCTATCCAGAACTACTAAAAGCTGTAGAACAATAATAGATACTTACAATTGTTAGTTTTGATTCAGGTCACGTAAAATAAGTACATTTGGATTTTGAACTTTTTTGCTAATTACATATATTACTATACATAGGAGGGGGGAGGGGGATATATTGTGGGTGTGGGTGTGTCAGCTCAAAATTGATGATGATTAATTTGGAATCAAAATAAATTGCATCTTGGAAGGCTTCAGTTGTATTTTATCTCCAATTTATGGGTGGGAAAACTTAAATTTGCACAAATTAATCGTACGTATAAAGACATAAACGTTCCTAAGCTAGCCAAAATTGATTTTGAGTTTTGAGTTAATAACATGTCCTGATAACCATGAAATAACTGAAATTCCATATGACCAAGATTTTTTTGTGGTGAATGTTGCAAAGTTATCGATTTTTGAAAATTTCTTTTTCAAATATTTTTAATGAGAGTAGTAATAATTTTTACAATGGGGGGGGCTTATGCCCCCTATGTCCCCCCTTATGTACGCCACTGCATATTAGTAAAACTATCCGGAACGAAAATCAATTGTTATGATGTACGATGAACTGTCAGTTCAGTTGACTCTAATGTATAGTCTTGGAAATAAGTTCTCCTAGAAACAAAAAAGCATATTAATAATTAATTAATGATTGTTTTTTGCTTTTGAGATTTTATTGCTGTCAGCCCCAAAAATTAAAATATCTAGAGAAAAACAGAATGTTAACAATTAGTAATTATTTTGTACTTTCCAGAAATTTTGTTTGTAGGCGAACTTTTTCCACAAGTGTACAACTGTACATGTACATTTACAATTTAAAGATTTTCACGACGAAACAAAAAAGTTTCTATCTAACCGTGTAACGCTTCATGCATGAACAATTCGTTTAAATTTTAGTCTATAGGGTACTAAATGGGTGTTTCTAAAGTCGCGCAACCCTGTGTATATAACGTTAGAGGGTGGCGCAAAAGTCTAGCCTCAAAGGAATTTTCGGTACTTACGTATTACACTGTGTAACACTGATTCTGTTTATATAGAATTTTTTTATGTTTTTATATGCATTTGTGGGCGCTGAGTCCAAATCTGGCCTTGGTTTGTGTGTATCATCAATGGTTTCAGAGATAATCCATTTTTCATGTTTTACCAGTATAATTATTATGGGCGCAGCAATATCAGAATAATCAGGAATTGTTGAGAACAATCCGGATGTTCGTTGACAGTTTCTTGCTCTAGAAATTGCCCGAAACTTCCACTGTGCTACATAAAGAAGAGCGCAGAGTCTGAGAAGTCAGTAAGTGTGAGCACACAAAGAAAGCAGGTTGTTTGTCTGATGGTTACCAGCACTGAGGTACTGTGTTTCTGTGCTTCTCCGTGCTGAAGATTTGAGTGTTATCGATCCTTTTTTATTGCGAACATTATTTCAGTGTTGTGAATACATCTTTTTTCTGGAATCTGTAATCTGTTGCAGATTTAATAACTCTTCTCTCTATATCTGCAGGTTATGATTAATGTAGTACAGTTTGGTAAAGAGAATGGCAACTAGAGCTTGTAAACACTCGCCGGATATATTCTGCTACGTTTGTGGGTGTAGTGAATACTCTTATTTTAGTTTCAAGATAAATGTTAATTTTACCGTCTTGAATTTCGGAATAGCTATAAATTCATTTTAAATTAGTTACCCATCATAATTCAATTGTAAACCACATTAATACTAATTTTATGTATACTGTATTATTTTATTGTATGTAAACATAATTAATTATATATCACAATTGTCAGTTAATTATTTATATTCAAATAATTATTTTAATCTAATACTATGTCCATTTTGCAAATAAATAATAGAAATCCAAGGGTTATATTTTCCATCCTTGGTACTGTCGCAGTTTCGCCTAACGGACTCAATACGGCTAGTGAGATAATCACTGGTTGGCACTTAACCAGCGGCAGTGCTTATGGCTACATCATCCAGGTTAACCTATACCGGATAGATGCGCTACGGTCCCAAGCCGTAGCTTGCCTAGGCCCAACGACGACGACGACGAAAACCAACAATTGGTGACCCCGGAGTTGGATTCCCCCCTTTTACCCGAACGACTAGGACTAGACTGTAACGTCGTTCGTGCCCATCACCCCCTTCACCCGAGCGACTAGGACCAGACTGTAACGTCGCTCGTGCCCTCTGCCCCTCACCCCTGCCCGTGCGCTCTGTGCCTGCGCTCGTCTCAACCTCCACTCCTTCGTTGGTAACTTGTCGTCTTGCTTGTACGTCAGCAAGCATAGGAGAAGATGCCTGACGACGCTGGTGCCATCTCCCACTTGAGCGTAAAGCTCCCCGTCTTCTGGCCGGGTGATCCATTTATTTGGTTCCACCAAGTGGAATCACAATTCAACTTGGGAAGGATCACCGCTAGCAGGACAAAATACGATCATGTTTTGTCCTCTCTACCAGCGAGCATCATCTCTGAAGTCCGTGACGTCATCGTGTCTACTTCCACGAGTGAGGACCCATACAACGATCTGAAGTCTGCCATCCTGTGCCGCACCACTGTCTCCGAGCGTGAGAAACTACATCAGTTAATCTCAAAAGAAGAAGTTGGAGACCGTAAGCCCACTCAAATGCTGAGGGCTATGCAGTGCGCTCTAGGCGAACGCGCACAAACCTTCGATAAGGACATCTTTAGACAGTTGTTCTTGCAGAAACTTCCTCCATCAGCTCAGCGTGTCTTGGCCACTATGGATCCTGCTACTCCAGTTGATAAACTAGCAGAAACTGCCGACAAAGTAGTGGAGATTGACACAGCTCCGGTCAACAACGTGCACACACAATCGGAACTGGAGTTGAAAGTGGAGGAGTTAAGTCAACAACTCAACCACGTTTGTTCTCTGCTACAAAATCAACGGCAAAGAAGCCATTCTCGGTCAAGATTTACAAAGAGGCATCGTTCGAGTTCCGGGAAGATCTGCTTCTACCACTCTAAATTTGGAAAGAAGGCTAGGAAGTGCATCTCCCCTTGCAATTTTTCGTCGGAAAACCCCAGCAGCGAGTCCTAATGGCGTCTAGTACTCGCACTGCCAACCTGTTATTCATAAAGGACAGGAACTCTGGTGTCAATTTCTTGGTCGATACCGGAGCGTCAGTCAGTGTATTCCCTAAAAAATCTGGTCATACGCACTCGGAATCTCCGCCTCTATACGCTGCTAACGGTTCACGCATACCCACGTACGGTACTCAGTCGCGTGAACTAAACTTGGGCCTTCACCGATCCTTCAAGTGGATTTTCATCTGTGCTCAAGTGCAGCATCCCATAATCGGCGCTGACTTCCTCCAGCATTTCAAACTCCTGGTGGATCTTGACAAGCGACGCTTATGCGACCAGGCCACACTGCTTTCTGTTCTTGCCAAACAGGTTGCCCTTCCGGACGCCTCGAACTCTGCACTTTCCCTCGTTCCCCCTAATTCCATGTACCAGTGCCTTTTCCAGCGATATCCAGGAATTCTTCAACCGATGCAGATGGGTGATACCATTAAGCACACCATTACCCATCCCATTACAACAAAAGGTCCCCCTGTGTCTGCAAAACCCAGACGTCTTGCCCCCAGACAAACTGAAAGCTGCCAAATCGGAATTCCAGCTTATGATAGATCTTGGGATAATAAGACCTTCCAAAAGCAGTTGGTCCTCTCCCCTACACCTGGTCCAGAAGAAGTCAGGAGACTGGAGACCATGTGGGGATTACCGGTTTTTGAATTCGACAACCATCCCGGACCGATATCCGGTACCAAATGTCCAAGACTTTACTTCTCTTCTCCACGGCAAATCTATCTTCAGTAAAATAGACCTCGTTAAGGCTTTCCACCACATTCCCGTAGAGCCTTCGGATATTCCCAAGACTGCAGTTTGTACACCATTTGGGTTATTCGAATTTGTGAAGATGCCGTTCGGGCTACGGAATGCTGCGCAAACCTTTCAGAGGTTTATAGATGAGGTCACCAGAGGCTTAGACTTTGTTTATGCCTACATCGATGATTTGCTTGTGGCCAGCTCAACGGAAGAGGAACATAAGGAACATCTTTCACTCCTCTTTCAACGCTTAGAACAATACGGTGTTACTATTAATGCATCTAAGTGTGTGTTTGCACAGCCAACCTTGGAATTTCTTGGTCACACGATTTCGCAGCACGGAATTACCCCCCTTCAGGACAAGTGTGAAGTGATAAAAAATTACCCTATGCCAAATAATCAGCGTGAGTTACGTCGGTTTCTAGGTTTGGTAAATTATTACCACAAGTTCATTAAAAACTGTGCCAGTGTTCTTGCTCCTCTACACGCTATGATCACACACAAACGCAAGGTAACGAAATTGGTATGGTGTAGCGATAGTTTACAGGCGTTCGACAATGCCAAAAATGCTATCAATAGTGCATTGTCTCTGTCATTTCCTATCAGTGATGCCCCCCTAACTCTGACGGTCGATGCATCAGATGTTGCGATCGGTGGGGTGTTAGAACAAACCATTAACGGTCAACAAGCACCCATCGCGTTTTACTCGAAAAAGCTGCAGCCAGCCCAAACGCGTTATAGTGCTTTCGGACGTGAACTTCTTGCTATTTACTTAAACGTGAAGCATTTTCAACATTTCCTTGAAGGCCGAGAGTTTTGTGTTTTTACCGACCACAAACCTTTGGTCACTGTCTTCAATAAAAACAGCTGTAACCACTCTCCCAGAGTCATCAGGCAACTCGATTATATCTCGCAATTTACCACAGATATCCGCCACATCAAAGGTGTCTTGAACACTCCAGCGGATGCACTTTCAAGAATAGAGATTACTTCTGTTACCCTCAGCTCTACACTGTGGAATGCTATTGCACAGGATCAAGATAAGGATACGGAACTACAAGACCTGCTCAGAGAAGACTCCACTCACTCACTCACTCACTCACTTTCCCTCAAGAAAATGAGTATGCCAGGATTGTCTGTGCCCCTCTATTGCGACGTATCAACAGCTGCTATTCGCCCTTATGTCCCTCCATGTCACAGACAAGCAGTCTTCACGGATCTTCATAAGCCCTCCCATCCTGGTATCCGTGCTTCGCAACACCTGGTTACCTCTCGCTTTGTTTGGCCCTCGATGCGGAAGGATGTCAAACATTGGACCAAAACGTGCCTTGCCTGCCAGCGTGCCAAAGTCCAAAGGCACACCAGGTCCCCCTTTAACGCATTTCCGCCCCCATCCCAGCGATTTGAGGTAATTCATGTAGACATTGTTGGCCCTCTTCCAGTGATTCAAGGCCAACGTTATCTGCTCACCTGTCTCGACCGCTTTTCCAGATGGCCTGAAGCCATCCCACTTCCTGATATCCAAGCGAACACTGTTGCAAGAGCCTTTCTTCATGGATGGGTATCAAGATTTGGATTGCCGACAAAAGTCATCACTGACCAAGGTCGCCAATTTGAGTCTTCGCTTTGGAAGAAGTTTACCAGCTTGTTGGGTACAGTACATGCGCATACCTGTGCGTATCATCCGCAAGCTAACGGCCTCGTCGAACGCTTCCATCGCCAGCTGAAGTCATCCCTTATGTGTCACGAAGACTCCCATTGGATGGATAAGCTTCCACTCGTGTTGCTTGGTATTCGCTCTGCATTTAAGAGTGATCTGAAGACTACAGCGGCTGAACTAGTCTATGGAACAACACTGCGGCTACCAGGTGGCTACTTCACTGCAGGGGATAAGTCATGTGATCCTACGGAATTCGCTCAAACACTTTCCTCTCACATGCAGTCCCTTCAGCCTGTTCCCCCTCGATTGACTAGCCAACAGAACATCTTTGTTTCCCCAGCCCTCCAGTCTTGCACCCGTGTGTTTTCGTTCGTGTACCTGTCCCAAAACGGCCTCTCCAATGTCCATATGACGGGCCCTATGAAGTTCTCCGACGTACGCGCAAATCATTTCTCATCCAGCGCGGTTCCAAGGTCGACAAGGTTTCTATCGATCGTCTTAAGCCTGCGTTTTTTGGAATCAACCTTAAGCGAGGTACATGTAGCTACCAAAAAGGTCCAGGGGAAGTCTGTGTCGTTCGGAACTCTTTGAACTTCCTCTCTGGTGGGGGTGTGTGTAGTGAATACTCTTATTTTAGTTTCAAGATAAATGTTAATTTTACCGTCTTGAATTTCGGAATAGCTATAAATTCATTTTAAATTAGTTACCCATCATAATTCAATTGTAAACCACATTAATACTAATTTTATGTATACTGTATTATTTTATTGTATGTAAACATAATTAATTATATATCACAATTGTCAGTTAATTATTTATATTCAAATAATTATTTAATCTAATACTATGTCCATTTTGCAAATAAATAATAGAAATCCAAGGGTTATATTTTCCATCCTTGGTACTGTCGCAGTTTCGCCTCACGGACTCAATACGGCTAGTGAGATAATCACTGGTTGGCACTTAACCAGCGGCAGTGCTTATGGCTACATCATCCAGGTTAACCTATACCGGATAGATGCGCTACGGTCCCAAGCCATAGCTTGCCTAGGCCCAACGACGACGACGACGAAAACCAACATGGGTATTACATAGGCCCCAAGCAAGTATCGCACAAGATTGTGAAAGGCACCAAGTTCTGGATCACGTATCGGCTCTATTTTGGTATGCCTATGGGTGACCAAGATAAGCCCTGGGCACCCCATGTGATCTGTGGAAGCTGCCGCTCCACACTTGAAGGGTGGCTGCGGGGAGTGCGCAAGGCAATGCCCTTTGCGGTAACCAGAATATGGAGAGAACCAAAGAGCCACCACGACGATTGCTACTACTGCATGGTAGATGTTTCTAAGTACAGGAAAGTTAAAGGAAGGCAGACTCTTCAGTATCCAAGCATAGCGTCGTCCATAGCTCCTGTACCACATGGCGAAGGTCTTCCAATACCAGGTCCACCAGAACAGGTATCTATCCATTACTTTACCTTCTGTATTTACAGACTGTGGGTCATTATGTGTCGATTTTTCTTAGTGCTGATGCTCTTCTACATATATAGCTATGCCTATATTTTGTTTCTTTGCTTTGCAGGTTGAAAATGAGGATGCAGTTAGCTCATCTGAGATGTCGGCTGGTGAGGACAGTCATGATGAAGAATATAGAGTAACTTTCAGTACAAACCCTCACTTTCCAAATCAGAGGGAATTGGACGACTTAATTAGAGATTTGGGTCTGACGAAATCAGGGTCTGAGCTTCTAACCTCCAGACTCAAAGAGTGGAATTTGCTTGGAGAAGACTGCAAGAGCACTGTATACCGAAAGCGGCATGAAGAGTTTGCAAGGTTCTACGATGTCAATGGCTCTCTCTGTTATTGCAGCGAGGTTAATGGTCTATTCACAGCTATTGGGTTAACACATATACCCTCAGAGTGGCGTCTGTTTATTGACAGTTCAACTCGGAGTTTAAAAGCTGTTCTACTCCACAATGGGAACAAATATCCATCTATACCAGTTGCCCATT